>BRDA01007843.1:20315-54737 GCA_036984385.1 Crenuchus spilurus | reverse complement strand
TTCAGTTGGTATTGAGCAATTTTTCCAGATCTCGCGGTAAATTTGTAATAGTGCTTGGATACCCGCATTGCCGGATGCTTTGATGATGTCGCTCGGGACTTTTGAATGAACTGTTTTATTTATGGTTGAAATACTTGAATCTACGGTGCCACATGGAATATTGTGGGAAAAAGTTTAATTTATCTTTTATTCATTACACAAAGTATGAAAATCAGAAATGTAGAATCTCAGATTATTAGGATATTTAATTTAGAGCAGCATCATTAAAACAAAAAGGCTTGAAATGTTATTTCATTTGTGATTAATGTACAATATGCCAGTTTACCTTTTTGTACTTAAATATGAACACAAATGACCTTCGCAGTATAAAGTTGTTTGGAGATGCTCTAGTACTCCTGATCCTGTAGAATTAGTTTTTAAATACTTGCTGTCTTTTTCAGTTTTCCAAAAGATTTGTCCACTGAAGACAAGAACATACTGATTAAGCGTGCCACCGATATTGATGCCAACCTACTTGCTGTGCTGCCTAAAGGTAAGCGATGCTATTCCTGCCACTAATCCTTAGTCACACATGTTGGGAGGAAACTTGGAGATCCTCACTGAGCTCTTGTTGTAGTTTCAGAACTAAGGAAACAGTTTGAAACCGCTGTGGAAAGTGATCCAACAATGAACAGGTGAGTTCTGATGTATATAAAATATCAAACTGCTGGAAAATGAATTGCCGACATACAGTCTGAATTTAAAACCTAAAATGTATGCAGGAAAGAGAGAATTGCACGAAGGCTAGAAGGCATAGAGACTGATGTCCCATCGGCTCTGGTTTCTAGCATGCAACATTCACCTGGTCTGGTGACCAATCGGTTGCTAGAGGAGGATACTCCTCGCTATACACGTGCTTCAGACTCTGGTGAACCTGGCATTGTGGGTAAGACGTAATTTTATGTGAATGTAATGCTTTTTCTAGAGTCCATAATACTGAAATCTAAGTAGTGTAAAATGTCTAATCATTGTTTAGGTGCAGTTTGTCAGGCACAGTGGCATTGTGACAGCATGCAGCATTGATACAACTTTGTGCCAAGGTTCTGTGCCAGCTGGAGAGATCCTGCTTATAAAAGAAATAAAATGATCTAAATGAACCTGATTACAGATGGAGCGTAGATAACTCAGTTAATTGGGTCCTTATCTGTGTTTATTTTGCTTACCACAGTACGACGCTACAGTCGTGATGAACTGGAAGCTCAGGAGAGGCAGCCTAGACAACGTACACGACCCGATCACCAGCCTCCTTCCCATCCTGACCCATCACCCAACCTTGCGCCTGACGCAGCTGGTCTTAGCTCCAAAGCTGAACGGATTGCTCGCTACAAGGCAGAACGGCGGCGGCAGTTATCAGAGCGTTATGGAATCCTTCTTGACCAGGAGGCAGATGCAGATTATACTCCGAGATACACAAGAGCACGGAGGGAGTCTGACCTCTCAGAAAATCAGGCTCCGCCCGACAGGGGGCGTGGTGAGAAACGGGAGGTGTGGCGGGACGAGGATGGCCAAGACCGAAGCACCAGCAGGTCGAAGTACAGCAGCTCTGGCATGGGGCGGGTTTCCATGCCAACTGATTGTGCCACTGTCCCCACCCCTTCTGCACCCAAAGACCGAGTGAGCACTTTGACAGCCCCAGAGAAAGAGCACCGGAGTTTGGATGCAGAGCGGGAGAGAGAGAGGGCAATGAACCTTGAGAACTACAGGCGAACGCCGGACAGGAGCCCTAGATCACGGACACAGGAAGTTCCAGTCAATGTGGAGGTGGCACCTACTCAACCAGCCCGGGGGGTTGCAGTGGTGGCAGTTGCCAGTTCTCCACGGACAGCCCGCCGGGCCTCACTGCCATCTACACGGCAGGGCATTTCACCTGGAGACCTGTTCATCGAGCAACAGGCACAGAACATTCTCAACCGACAGGGGTGAGTCTCAGAATATCTCCATGTTTTTCTTTGATGACCTGTCAAACTAAATTAGCCCAGGAAATTCTTAGACAGAGCAGTAGCTAGGCCCTGGCAGTAAAATTACCAGTAAAATTAGGGTTAGCTCTGTGGTCTTGAGGGAGGGGAGGTAGATACGTCTCATCTTGAGTTTCACATTACTTAAACCTGAGTAGAGGATTTCATATCAGGACATGCTATCATTTCACAGTCTGTATGGCTTCAACGCACGTTGTTGCCTGAACTCAAAGCCAAATATCGGTCACTCTGTTTTATTAAAGCATTTATATTTAGGATTTGCCTTTTTAAAGTCAAATTGATTTAATTTAGGTCTGTTTTATAGGTATAGTTGTTTTCTCATTCAGATACAATTCCCACATTAAAACTGACCAGTTCCAAAATCCTAGATTGTAACACAAGTTTTGATTCACTCCCCAAGCTTTACATACACCAGCCTCACATTCGCCATACGTTTTAATCCCCACATGAGATCGGGCAAATGTCCTCTAGGCATCATCTATTCAATTCATAGCAGCTTTTTCACATCCCTCCTCCCTAACAAGGGTCTCTACCACTGTGTGCTTATATACTCTTCTGCACCACGTTTCCTCAGCACTGCTATCAAATTTGTTGAAAAGGCAAAAACAAAGATGATCTCTCGGGAGTAAATACAACTCCTCCTGGTGACTGGACCAAATGAGAGGGTATAAAAATGTGTGCTGTAACCCAGCCAATCAGAGTTGAGCTGCCACCATAAGCATCATCATCTTCTCTCACACTTCTTGTGCATACCATGCAAAGCATCATCAGTTGTTTTCCTTTCATTGTTCCCGTTACTCGGCTCTCCATTCAATCTGTTACAGCGGTTACATTTTTCCACACATTGTCTGGCCCTCATTGTGTACAAGTGCTGAAAAGGAAAATAAGAGCAAATGACAAATCTCCAAAAAGTCAATACTAGTCTACTGTGGTTCTGGATCATGTTAAATATTGGCTATAAACCAGCCAATCAGAGCATAGATAATCAGATTAGTTACAATAAAAGGGAATATGGACTTTTACCAGAAGGGGTATTTGATTTGTATCAGTAAGTTATGAGTTTCTAAGAAGAGACTGGTGACTTTGATATTATCACTGATACAGTTCTGTATTGAAATCTGAACACCTTACTAAATTACACATTACTAAATACTATGATTTCATCCTCTTCCCAATGTGTGTTCTCAACAGTAGTTGGAGAGCTTGTGCTTTGCTGGCTAATGCTGAAGTGTCTGAGTCTCTGGGTAAATGCTGAACAGAGTGGTATTTTTGTGAAGTCAGGAACGTGTCAGATCAGTGAGCAGAGTAATGCAGCAGAAGGAGTAGAGCTGTAATCAATGCATCACCAAGACAATATATTACATTGTTTCAAGCTTTATTCCATTTTATTTAGGTTTTTCAGATGTTGCTGTGTTGCAATTCCTTAGGGACAAAAAATCTGTGTCGTTTTGTGATTATTATTATTATTATTATTATTATTATTATTATTATTATTAATTATTAAATTATTTTTATTATTAATAATAGTAGTAGTAGTGTTAGTAGTAGTAGTAGTGGTAATAATAATGGTAATAATAATAATGGTAATAATAAATGGTAATAATGGTAATAATAATAATGGTAATAATAATATTTAGTAGTAGTAGTAGTGGTAATGGTGGTGGTAATAATAATAATAATAATAATAATGGTAATAATAATATTTAGTGGTGGTGGTGGTGGTGGTGGTGGTGGTGGTGGTAGTAGTAGTAATAATGGTGGTGGTGGTAGTAATGGTAATAATAATAATAGTAGTAGTAGTAATAATGGTGGTGGTGGTGGTGGTAGTAGCAGTAGTATTTGTTCAATTTATATAGTGCCTTTGTCAAACACAAGGATGCTTCACAAAGGGGAGGCTAAGGTCATAGAGCTCAATTATCTATATCTTTCTTAAACTGTCTGAATAGTTTCAAAGAGAACCGTCAAAGTGGAAAAGTTCCTCATGTAGTGAGCAAGTAACACAAATCTATTTCAACAGCATATAATTTGAGGTATTACTAATGACTCTGATTAAGGTATTGTTGATGACATCACAATGATTTGAAAATGAATTTTTGAAAGGTTTGTAATGTTGTAGTATGTATATCAATAATCCATACAATACTTTTTAGGAAAGTAGCCTGAAGAAATTCTTTTGTTACATCAGCAGTGCACTGGGGTTGTCTACAGCAGAGAGTCAGTCACATAGAGCTCCCCATACAAGCACAACTAAAACACTACTTAATTGGCCCTGCAATGTCCCTGACTCTTGTGAGGGGGCAGACAAGCACAGGCTTCCTCTGACACAAGTGATGTCAAGCCCCTTTTATTTTCGAACTGCTTGTAATACACCTTTGTGCAGCTAACACGGTCGGAGGAAAGCGCAGATCCCCAGTTCTGATGGATCACCTGGCAGATGCCAGAGTTAGTCAACATTGTTTATAGTGCTAGGGAGAGTGTATATTTTATATATATATATATATATATATATATATATATATATATATATATATATAGAGAGCAGACCTCTCATTTATTTTCAGTTTGTGGTCTGTGGCTGGGTTAGGGTTAAACTGCAAAGTGATTTTTGACATTTTTTATTTATTTATTTATTTACCGGTATTTATTTATTATCTCATCTAAAATAGATGTGCTTTATGATTACTGCAGTCAATGGCATATATGCTTTCTATGATGTCATGATAATGGTGCAGTGCTACAGTTATTTCCATTTCTAAGCTGCACTGTTTTGGCTGATGTTCTTTAGCTTGGTGTCTCGCACTCAAAGCGAGTGGTCTCTCCTGAAAGACTTGGATGGGGACACAAGCTCAGTTATCAGCTGGCCCTCCAGGTACCTGAGTGATGGGTGTGTGACCCCATGTAAACCATGGACCTCCTAACTTGAACTTGCTAACTTCATTTATCCCCCCATTTCCTGTATCTGTTATGTGCATTTAGAGATGTACAATCATGCACATCATAGGTGGTCTTCCCTCCTAACATATAGTCCTTAATTCATGATTGACTCTTACATTCTCACAGACAATAAACAAACCACACCCAGAAGTACAACTAATGTCCAGCATCAGTCTCCCTACTTTCCCCCATTTTTCTCCTCCATCCATTCATAATATCGTATCAGGTTCAGTATTTCAAGTATTTGTTTAAAATGTTTCAAATCTTTTCAAACATTCAAACTTTTGCAATTAAGTGCTGTATGAAGTCATGCTGCATATAAATGAAGGTCTAGTATGTGTGACGATGTTTGTACTTTCACTCTAGATGACAGTGCCACTTTTTCCACTATTAGTGTAGAGAATACTGTTCCTTTCATTAACATTTGATTATGATTTAAGATTCTAATTACTGGTGAATGATTGACCATCCACTGATTTTTGAAGGTTTAAGTTTGATTTATATAATAGATGAGAAGCTTCTGTATACACTTGGTAATTCTTCCTTTCACAGGTGCATCTCAACAAATTTTAAATATTGTTGAAAAATTTCATTTTTGTTCATAATTGAATGTAAACAGCAAACGGCCATATTTCATATTCGTTACATATGAAGTAACATTTTAAGCACTTTATGGTTCTCTGTCAATTTTGGGTGGGTTGAGCAGATGATAAGCCTGGTTTTGAGGTTCACATACAGACAAGTTCTACCCTATATCATTTCCAGATCTGAAAATCCAACAAGGTTACTAACGTTGTCATTTTTTCACTTTGGGATATCATTGTGCAAAGGATGGATACACTAATGCTATTGGTAGATCCCATCAAATCATCGTTAATCTGTGCTAATATTTTTCTTTTTATTCCTTCACAAAGAATACGAGTGAGAGAAAGACGGGCAAGGGAAGACAGCGTAGGACGGGCATCTGACTCGGGGTCAGATGGCTCCTCAGTCAGACGTCATCCTACGGTTACTCCCACATATTTGGCCCCCCACTCTGAACCTTCAAACCAGCTGCGTACACGAAGTGCAGAACCTCCAATCCAACAGCAGAACCTTAATGCAGAGCCCCCACATCACCATCGAGCACAGAGTGCAGAAAGGCCACGATACAATCGCACTCAGAGTACAGAATCAACTGGCTATCAACACATACCCTTAGGAGAACCTCTAAAGTACCAACACCCACCAGACAGCAAACCACATGGGGTACGACCTAGCACTATTGGTCACCAAACTGATGTTGGGCCAAATCAGCATGCTTCATCGAGATACAAGGACATCAAGCATCCTTCTCAAATGCCTCCCCAACAGTCTTATTCTGGATATAAGGACTTTCATCAACCGCTGCCTGGAACTGCAAATGCCCCACAACCTGAACGAAGATATAGAGATGTCCATCAACCAGTGCTTGTGGGTAGTATTGCTCACCAACCTGCTCAACAATTACCACCCAAATATGACAATTCCTTGCATTCATCTCCATTGTATGGACAGACCCAACAGTTTGCATCAGGGTACACTCGTGGGCATCCTGGACCTTACTGTCCAACTGAAGATCTGCCTCCTACCTATGCTCAAGCTCCCTACTCTTGTTCGGCTTACCGTCCAAACAATCCACCTGCACCTTTGAATGGGGATACCGCTCACTCTTCCCCTGGACATCCTAAAACACTTGGTTCTCATGAGCCTGTACATGCAGGTATGCCTAGGTTGATACCTGGTAGGGAAGGTGTTGAAAGTGAGCGAAGAGGTAGTGCTGATCACATGCAGCCTGTCCAAAGAGAGGGCCGAGCAACATCTAGAGCGGATCCACTCTCAGAAGGACTGCTGAGAAGCAGAAAAGCTGTGCTGCCTTCTGAAATCCGGCGCAGGGAAAAGAGTGTAGATGACACCATGCAGAGACATACTGAGGAACCTTTGGAGGGTCGAAGAAGTAGAAGAATCAGCCAGTTAGAGGAGGCCAAGGGACGAGGTGGAGGGCAGATTAACCAATTAGACGAGAGTGTGGCTAGAGGCAGAAGACGAGTTAGCAACTTGGAAATGAGAGAAGGACATGATGAAAAGAAAGTCAGCCAGTTAGGAGTTGAAGATAGAGGAGAAAAGAGGATCAGTCATTTGCCAGAAAGTGCAGGCAGAGATGATGGAAAAATCAGCCAGTTACAAGAAGCAGAAGGACCAGGTGGCAAGAAACACATGACAGGGCAAACTTTAGAGCACAGTCATAGAAAGTTGGACCAGTTAGATGAGAGACGAGGGAGAGATGTAAGTAAAATAAGCAGGTTAGATGAAGGTCAGCAGCATGGCGAAGAACAATTGGATGGAAAAGCAGGTCAGTTAAAGGGAAAATTGCTTTGGGATGACGGGAAGATTAGACAAAATGAAGACCCATTGATGCAAGTTGAAAACCCTGTTCGACAATTGGATGTGAAGAGCCAAGATGACAAAAGGATGAACCAGTCAGAAGTGAAAGATGGACAGATTAGACAGAGAATTACACAATGTAATGAGGCCAATCAGAAAGGAGACAAGAATGTAACACAGTTAGAGGAAGAAGAAAGTGATGTTCCTAAGGTTCTTCACAACGAGATGCAGGAGGGCTATGGTAGAAGAAGGAGAATTAGCCAGTCAGAGAATGATGAGGGACAAGTCAGGCGCAGAAGGATAAGCCAGTCGGAGGATGATGGAAAAGGGCGTAGGGTGCATAGAATCAGTCAGTCAGATAAGTGGGATGGCAGAGATCAAACTCCCCAGTCAAGTGGTCACAGGGAGGGAGGTGATGGAGATCATTTGCTGCATCAGAATGTGTCTGAAGACATGGATACTACTTCACCACAGCAGAAAGACATTGAGTCAGCTTCAAATCAGATGGTGTCGGAAGTGGGAGGGTACTTGCAGACAGGTTCTTCTCTTCCTCAAACGCGCCACAGGGGAAGCAGGGATGTTGGCGAACTCAAGCCAAAAATCAGAACACGTTCCATGTCAGACATTGGGGTGGCTCAGCGGTCCGCTGTGCTCCGAAGTCTTGAGCATGCTGCAAGTCGAGAGTCTTTGCCGGTTGGTGTAGGGCTCCATGCCAAGGAGACTGTAACTGCAAATGGTGAAGTTGGTACCTTGGATACAAGAATTTCTGTGGCAAAGCTCAGACATTCCTACCTGGAGAGTGCCTCGGGACGCAGGCCTGAACTGTACGCAGACACCATTTGATGTGACACAGATACTGACAAGCCTAATTATTCCTGTGTAGGAGAAGCTCATGATTTTGATATGTAGGCTTTGATTATGGAGAGCAATAATTAAAGGTGCACTAGTTAAGGTTTCCTATCTACGCGTCCACAAATCCTTTGTAAACATGAAACCCATTATCAGTTAAGATTTGTCTTTTGTCTTTGGATTCGGAGTAGTTGTAGGTAAATCTAAATTAGTGTGCCTTTTAATGTGCAATTACATTCTTTAGAATTAACCCAAATCTGGTCATGTCTTGCCTGGCCCTGGGCTTTAACCATTTTTATATAATCATGAGTTTAAAAGTGAGAAGCCATGCTTCCCTAAAACATCACTAAACTATGAGTACTAACACTAATAAATGGCTTGATTTACCAAGCGGAATCTTGTTGTGGCAGAATATATTCACCTTTTTTGAACGTTTGAATGCTTGTATGTGGTTGTCATGTTTCAGGTTTTGGACAGATGCATGTTTGTGAAATAAAATATATCTGAACTGTGGTTGGTCATATTGCATGGAGCTAAGCTTCTTTCTGTGTGGACTGTTTTTTGTATGATTTTATAGATTTTTTAAACATTTGTCCAAGTGAATTCAAAACTATAATCATACGTTTTTCTTATTTTTTGTTTTCTTTTTGTATCTTAATGCTGCCCAATTATGGCAAAGGGAGTCTATAGTAGACCAGGCTGTCACAGAGGCTGATGCAGCAGGGAGTGCTGACCGGGAAAAAGGACCACGTCGGCCTAGACGGTACATCTCTCCTGGTGATGACCGAAAGGCTTCTGAAAGATTTAGAACTCAGCCAATTACATCAGCTGAAAGACTGGAGTCTGATAGGTATGGTGAGACGTGGAAGAATCTGATCTGAATCTGATTTAGACCTTCAGACCTTTTGAAATTACTTTATCAACATCTACAAGGTCATTATGACAGGTCAGGGACTGAGTGTAATTGAACTGACACTTGAACTAACACTTGTCTGTGTTTTTATTGGTCATTTACAGCACATTTATTCTGCATTGTATTTACTTTTTGCTTGCTCTTTTTCTTTTTAAGGGCTCGACTTAGTCCCACAGAGCTACAGAAGACAGAAGGTGATGCTCTAAAGTGATGTTAGATCACATAACTCTGTTTAAGGCTGTCGCTTCAGTACAGCATAATATGACCTCACAAACAGGATTTGATAACCCCACCTAAATTATAACCTAAATTTTGTTTTTTTTCTGTTTCTTGGTAGTGGATGAAGAGAAGCTGGATGAAAGAGCAAAGATGAGCGTAGCAGCTAAGAGGTCCCTCTTCAGGGTATTTGAATTCTGGCTCTATAGCCAATACACATTCACACACATGTTAAAATGTTCAATGTGCTTGTTTATTTTGCACAATGCAATGTAATGCTACCCTTTAAATGGGAAACATTCAAAAAAAATTTCCATATTAACATATTTTATTTGTATACAACAGTCCTTTAATGTGAATTTAAACAAGCTTTTAACCAAAATGTAAGTATTCAATATTGTAAGGAAAGCATTTAATGACTAATAATATAATATTTTAGAGACTTGCTAATTGAGAGCTCTGAAGTTGTGTATTAGAATAATTTCATGCTATTGTATACACCCAGCATGGTTTTATTATATTGAAGAAAAATCCAAAACTTTGGAAAAGTGGACAAAGTGACAGCAGCTATTTGCATTCTTTCCTGATTACATCTAAGGACATTCTTGTTGTTTGGATATATGCCTTCTTTTTTTCTATCTGCTGCCTGTCTCAGGAGCTGGAGAAAACTGGAGAAGGTGGTGTTCCAAAACCTCGGTCACGTAATGCAGCAGTGGAGCGGAGACTCAGGCGAGGACAGGATCGTTCACGAACCCAGCCTGTCACCACTGAAGAAGTGGTCATTGCTGCCACGTAGGTCCCTTTCCCCTAACATCACCTTTAGACAGTCTCAGAAAGGGAGATGGGATCAAATTCCTGACAGTCGGTCTTATTCTGGACAATGTTTAAGTTAAAAGACTTATTTTTGGGCGAAGCAGGCAGTTTAGAATGATTTGAGTAAACATAGACAAAACTCTGAGGTTTGGTCATGTGAAGTAAATTCTGTATTTTCAGAAAGTTTAATAAGCAGAACGAGCAGTTTATGGTGTTTTGAACTTATGTACACTTCAAAATTGTTGTCAGACTTGTGATAGCCATGTATGTCTAGTACTCTTGGGCTATGTTCACATTACTCATGTGTCTTTGATGGTACACATGTGTGTAGTCTCGTTTACTCACGTCGCTGTAAAAACAGTAAAAGCAGCCAGCTGGTATTTATTCGCCTTCTTCACCTGATTATGTACAGTCCAGCACCTGTTTACTGTCCTCCTGAGCTAAACACCATCACACATCAGCTACTAACACCTCTGTTTACCTGTCTGGTCTTCCAAACCTCCTACCGGTTTCGTAACAGTCACATGACACAAATGGAAACTAGCTCAAAATCTAAAGTGACGCATTTGAATGAGCTTTAAAACTGTAAATTTTCTTACAATCTAACTTTCTTATTCAAATTCTTTTGTTATTTAGTGGGGAAAAACCCTGCAAACCACCAACTCTGATGTTTTACCAGCGACTGTATTAGTGCAAACCTGGCAACCCTGCACAAACATGACACTTTGTTGTTTATGACGAAGGCGATGTGTATACATGTACCAATGCGTGTATACGAGCCGTTTCAGGGACGGATTCATTCACATTACGGACAGATACAGATCACTTACATTTGTGAATGTGAACCATCAAGATATTTAAATCTGATTTGAGCAACATGGCTTGTAATGTGAGCGTAGCCTTAGTACTGTTCGGACATGACCTCAGTGATATTGATGTAATTTATGATATTTTACTGCCTTGTGAAGTATCAACAACTCTTCTCGCTACAATTCCTCTGGCATATTTTTGTGCTTTTCTAAAGTTCTCCTGGTTCCTCTTCCCAAATCGTCACCACTCAAACTACAGCCCACAGAGTTCCCAGTCCCACTGTAGTCAGCACCACAATGACTAGCTTCAGGTACCTGTGTGTGTGTGTGCATGAAGTTTAAGGGCCTTAAATAAAGTTTTTGGCCAATAATTCTCATTATTATTATTTTATTTACCTATTTATGTGGAATTCCCAGGGGTGTGAAAGTACAGAGAAACTTTAATTATGGGTACTTTACTTTTAGTATTTTTTAAGTTGATCTATGGGCATGAAAATATACTAGTAAACAGTGTACAGATTTGAGATAAAATTAGGAGTGGGTGGAATATTCCTCCCAAGTATGTTTTAAGTACATTGAATGTTTATAAATGTAAAAACATAAAAAAAACGTATGAAATAATATAAAAGGTGTTTTTATTTTCTTTCAGAAGCATAATTGAGTACAAGAGTACAAGCATTAAGTTTCAGTAAAGCATACATCTTCCAAAAACGTTTTCCACCCCTGATAATGCCCAAATGTAGTGCTTAATGTTGTCTTTCCAGCATGGTTTTATCCAAGGAACTGATATAACTGACAGTGCAGACAAAAGTACTGCTGATGTCATTTCATAGATTTGCTCATCTGCTAAGCTCTCAGAAATCACGTAGAGGATGTGTTCACTCAGTCCTGTGTTCCAGAGCGCTCTCTACTGGTCTAATACTGCAGTGTCTCAGGTCACCATCCTATATTTGCTCCTTACGACACAAGACCATTAAACTTGTTTGATAAGTAATAGATTTCACAGCGTTGTTTAAGTTTGTTAGCCTTTGAGATGGAAAGCATGGCTTTGGGGAAAATTGCACCCTTTGATGCTGAAGCTTGCTCACGTGGTCATTTGGAGAAATTGAGAGAAACATTCTGTTCTTGAGTTGGTGAAATACTGAGAGTCTGAATATACTTTAAATTATTGGCAGAATGTCATGACATGGATTTAAGATTAAAATAAGAGAAAATAATAATAATAATAATAATAATAATAATAATAATAATGTATTAGATTTATTTATTTATTGGATGTCCTTCATATTTCAGATTTTACAGCTCTCACATAGTCACCCACGTACCCAATCCATCAAAAATTTGGGGTCATCTATGATTTTCCATGATGAGACACTTTTATTACAGAAGAAAAATCTTTTTCTATTATAACAACCTCAATAAACACTATTAAACTAGAATAGATCTGCAAAAATTTGTTTATATTGTTATTTATTATTATATATACCATTTATGCTATTAGATCCTTCTACTATAGGGGACTGAGTATCTGGAGCAGCAGCATTTGTGGATGTTCTCTGTAAATGCCTAGAAGAATAGAATTTGTAGAAGCACAAATGAGTGTTATAGAAAATGTTCAGATTAAGGGATGACCCCAAAATTTTGAGCATTCAATTATATTTGACACTGTGATGATGATTTTTCAACAGAAATAGAGCTTTTGAGTTCTCCCAAAATGGACGACAAAGTAGATGACATTAGTCTAACTATTGCGAATAAAGCAGCACCAAGCCATAGATTTTGTAGTTCAGTTGTATTTCTGTCTTCTTTGGCTCTGTGAAATCTTATGCTAATATACTGTGTTGATGGCTTTTGTGCTTGTATGGTCACGTAATACATCTTTTCCAAAGAAATTCCAGTTTGAGGTGATTTTTAGTCCTGTAAAAAACTTCTTCGTGGAGGAAAGAATAGTGTTTTGTTTGATGTAAATGCATCCAACTGTCACTTTTGCTCTCCGTAGGCAAAACGTGCTAATGCTCATGTTTGCTGATGTTGCCTGTCTGTCTGTTTCATTTTGTTTTCACAGCTTTTGCTCGTATATAATTTCAGCTCACATTTTCTCAGTCTGCAGGCATCCTCGGCTCCAGGCTCGACTCCACATGAGCAGGAGAAGGAGATGCCACCTAAAGAGGTGGAGTCAGGAAAAGGGGTGGAGTCAGAGCAGCCAGACTTGTCAACTCTGAGTCTGTCTGAGAAAATGGCTCTGTTTAATCGCCTGTCCAAACCAGACATCCAAACAGTAGAGGGTACCCGTGCTGATTCACGCCTACGCAGGGCCAACACACGCTTCCAGACCCAACCCATCACTCAGGGGGAGGTGGAACAGGTGAGGGTCGCCACACTTTTAACTGGGTTTGATTTTTGTCCTTGACTGTTTCAGCGTAAAGGTGCTCATGGGACACTTCTGAATCAGAATGAGGTGTTAATGAACAAGTATGTTTCACCATAACTGAGAATAGAATATTCACATGTGTGCAGTAACCTAGATATCCGTACAGTTGTAGACATCACACGCACATGTAAACATTTATACTAACACCTATTTGTGACTAAAAAGTGTAAGCTATAGCAAATGTCAAGGCAGGTAAAATTAAAATGAAAACTAAATAAAAATGTATTTACATCTCTTTGAAATATTTGCCATGTTTCAATAAGTATAGATATTAAAAAATTTTACTTGAATGTTTAAAAATTGCTCTAATACAACATCAGCAAATTAGAAAAAGTCATTTTTGATTTAATTCAAAATGATAAACTCATTTTAATTGACTAAATCATGGATTTAATATACATTATATGTGAAGTGACGTTTCAAACCGTTCTTGTTTGGCTTATAGCTCATGAAAATGAAAAATACAGAATCAAGTTTTTAGAATATTTATTTTGGCATTTTCAGTAATTTACTATCCAAACAGTATCAATATTAAAACAAAAAAAGGCTTGAAATATGTCACAAATAAAATGTATGGCAGTTTAATTTTTGAATTAAATTATGACCACAAATTCACTTTTTCCACAATATAAAATTTTTTGAAGATGAACTGGTAGCTGCCTTTGAAAAGGCCTTATTAAAGGGTCCATATAAAAAAAAAATGCCTTTTTGAAGTTAGCATTTATTGTGGTGTGGGAGTCCATATATGTAAATAAAACTGCAAAAACTATTTATTTTGAATTGTTGTGTCAGACAGATATTTGCATATATCAGCCTATTCAGCCTACAGTATGTTAGTCCATGCATTAAAGTGGTGTTTCTGACTATTGTCAAAAGGCAGAGGTCATTTACACCACTCAAGCACAATAACAAAAACAATCAGGTAAATTCTAAGACCACTTTTGGTACAAAAACTGCACAAGTGTTCATCATAAGAGGGAAAAGCTCTTCTGAATCTCTTATTCAATTTAATTTTATGAAACACTGGTCTATAAAGCAATTAATCATCAGAAATGTCCTTATTTATTGTTTGTCATTACTCTGCATGTGAAAAACCTGTCCCTTTTACAGGAACTAACACAGGATGTAGCTCCCTCAAATCATAAAGATCCTGATCTCATGACTAACGGTTCTATAGCACCACCACAGGGCAAGCAAGTAAGACAATATAGACTTTTGGATTGGCTCGTTCATGAATCCTGGCTCAGTAACAGCTCCTGATTGGTCAATGGCTAGCATAAGTAGTTTTGCATCCTCAGACCTGCTTCTTAGTGTAGACTGTATGCTTGACTGTTGCTGCTCGGGATGCCTGGTAACACATGGTTTGGGGCAGCAGTGGTGCAGTGTGTGAAGTAATTGCAGTGTGTTGTGGTTGAAGGGTGAAAATTGTTGGTTTGAGCCCAGGATGTGTCCTCCTTTTCATCATACACACCTCATAACACTTCATATATCAAGTTGCTATTCAGGACTTGTATGGGAATCTCCCTTATTCATCTCCTTATGAACCAATGAAGTAAAAGATGAGTAACTATCTGCTGTTTTTTTAACCCTTTTGCAAGTAAATCTCTAAGATCTCCTAAGATCTGCCTAGATTCAGTTTTCTTAAATCAAATCAAGTTGGTCACATACACAATCATACATGGTACACCTCTTTGGTGTGACGGCTCATTCACATTTGAGAAGGGTGGTGGGGGTGGGTTGAGGGGGGATATTTATGGAGTGAGACCACGGTCTTTAATACGAGAGCGCTAGAACAAGGTTGAACCAAGCACACGCAAGAGAAACGAGCAGAAACAGCTGTGAGGTGACCAGAGAAACAATAGAAATGAGCAAACGACGACACCTTGAGCTGAGAGACAAGAACTGCGGCGTTTGCAGAGCTGCACAGATTGTCGCTGTGCATGCTCATCTGTCTCTGTACATTTCTCACTTTTCTGCTCGATTCTGAAGTTTCTGCTGGCTTCATAATTACAACAGGAAATACGTCCGAGGTCATAACTTTAGCTGTTTGCTCTCAAAATAAAATAAGCAATAGTCATTCAAATTGTGAACACATTATTTATTTATTTTGCTCATTTTTATCCCCTTCCCAATGTAGTAGTAGCCAATTAGCCCATCCCATAGGACTCTCCCCATCACTTTGCACTGTCACTGACTCTAGGAGGGTGAAGATGAGCACAAGCCGCCTCCACTGCATGTGATGCAGCCACCACCTCTTTTCAAACTATCAGTGATACACCGTCACTGGGGAGCCAATGCGCTTGGAGGAAAGCGCAGGATTCCCAGCTCTGAATGGACCAATCAGTAGACGCCTGAGCCAGCGGACATTGCAATGTGAGAGTGATGGGCAGAGAGCGCCATCTACCCACCCAGAGAGAGCACTGCCAATTTTTGCTCTCTTGGGCCCCGACTGTTGATGGCAAACAGCATGACCTGGATTCAAACTCACGATCCTCTGGTCATAGTGTCAGCGTCTTAGCCTGCTCAGCCACTCGGAGCTGAACACATTAAATGTTCAAATGTGGCTTATTGCTAGCTAGCTAGCTTTAGTGTGATGTGTCTGTTTTAATATCAAAGAGATACAAAGCCAGAATGAACGATGAATGCGTGGGTGGGTGAAATTAGTGGCAATTCACATGTGCATAGTGAAGAAAACCGGCTGGATGAACGATAACTGGGACAAAATATCATAAGAGCTGTTATATTGGTGTGAAGGTTTTGATGCATTGTGACCTGTAATCTTGTTTAATGTTATTGCATGTTTCAGTGGTGTTGAGGTTTGCATGGTTTGAAAAGGAGGAACTTGGGTCTGCTGTAGAGGTCACTCTGAATGCCATGCTTATAGGCACCATCCAAGCTTTCTGTGTTCCTGCTATGAAAGATAGTTCTTCAAGGGCTCTTTAATAAGGAAGGTGGTTCTGTATAGAGCCATGAACACTCAAGTAATACTGATTACAGGGTTCCTTACATGGTCAAATGGTTCTTCAGATCGATGAAGAATGTGTTGTAGATGGTTTTATGTACAAGTTTTTTAAAAAGGCACCAAAAAGGTTCTACAATTGTTACAATGTCAGACTTGTAATTATTGATGAACTTAATTTTTTGTGGTATGTAGAACCATCTACAACACATTCTATATGAATCTGAAGAACACATAGGGTTCTTTGAGTGTTCATGGTTCTATATTTCTTCACTAAAGCAACACATAACTGTTGCTAAAATTTGTTGAGAGTAATGACAATGTTAACGTAGTGATTTTAATAAAGAAAATTTATGCATAATTATGCATAATTTACAGTTTTGCTTCTCTGATTTGTACCTAATACCTCTACCTCATTATCCTTTCTCTGTCTCTTGTCTCGGTCATGCAGCTGCAGAACGGCAGCCTGAAGTTGGAGCCTCTCTCTGCATCGTTGGTCCGGTCCGTTGCTGCGGTCGCCGCCCAGGCTTCTGTTGCCACGGTGACAAGCCCTTCTATGGCAATGACTGGAGATGTCCACTTGGGGATGTCCATGGTCCTTCCTTACGCTCCTCCTACTCAGACTTCACCCAGTCAGCTGCCAGACAGTAAGCTTCCAGCCTATGAGAGAGGAGTTCGTTATTTCAGCCTTACAGAGAGTGGAGAAAACCGGACCCCTGAAATATACTCCCCACCCCCGATGGAGGCCCTCAGCCAGTCATTACAAAGCAAGGGTGTGGCTGTGGGAGTCCCAGCCATTGAGCAGAAGCAAGAGGAGGAGAGTGGGTGGAGAGAAACAATTGGCTTTGCGGAGCCCTCTCATGCCTTTTCTCATGTACACACCCTCTCACACACTACCGGCAGGGGTGAGACCGAAGCGAGCCGTCAGCCGGAGCAGGAGAGAGAGAGAGGGGGAGAGAGGCATAGTGGCTGGGAGAGAGAGGAACAGAGGGTGCAAAGGAGGGAAAAAGAGGGCACATTTGTCCCAAAAGGAGGTTACCTCTCGCCACATGCTTTTCACACCGAGCACGGGCGTAGCAGCTCAGGTAAGAAATTAGGAGCAAGAAGGAAAATTAAGAGAATTGGATGCATGACTTGGCTTAGGGGGTACAATTTGCTCAGCTGTGTCCTTATTGTCTGACACACATGCACACACTCCATGTCACACTTGGCTGAGCTGCTTTCTGATTGGGTTAAGTGGGACTCCGTCTGCCATCCTGCTCGGGCTGAATGTAATTAGCATAATTTTACCATCCATCCGTCCAGCACACGGCTTTCTTTGTCTGCGCCGGAGAAATCGCAAAGCAAACTGATGATGCTGGTGTGAAAGAGGTGGGAGGCTTTTTTTCTGCTGGAGTGTTACTATCTCCTTCATGCTTTTGTCTCCAGAGAGAGATGTGTTCTTGGTGCTAAGTATGTGTGAGTGGAACTGCATGATTAAATTGCTGCCTTTTTTTTAAGGAGAACAAAATGAATGAAGAGTCTTAGTAGAGATGTGTTACACAGTACATGTAGGTTTATTTGAATGTATGCATAGAGCTGAAGGACACAATGGAAGCCTTGTCTGCTGGGTATCATTGATTATCCATACATGCACATTTGTCAGTCCTGACTTGTAGTTACATGCAATATGTCTGATCATGAAGGGCCAAATGATCCAGGTGTATCCATGTTGCTTGGCACAATTCTAAGGACTGGTAATGTTTATTATTACTATGTGTGATTAGCCTTATAACATCACATTATTACATAGTTGTCTGATCACAATCACTCAGATTTAACCAATAATTTTCTAAACAGTCAGGGGCATCAGAAGCATTTATAATGTGGGAGGGACATACTTGGGTGGGGGGGTAGATGCCATTTCCTGCATTCTGGTGTATTTAGACTATTTTAGAGAGAGATTCCTTTTTCAACTAGTCCATATGTGCATCCTCCTGTTTTTAAATGCACTGCTATGGCTAAGATAATGAAATTAATGTGACACAATTTATCACAAACAATGACTTTAGAGGAGTATTTGACTTTTTTTTGTTTTATTCTTGATTTAGTTTTATTTGTAACACGTCATTGTGCCAGCAGTGGTGCCATTCAACTGCATGTTTAAAAATAAGAATATTAATAACTTTATCCAGTGACCAACAGTGAATTTAGGGGGGCATTTTACTTTTTTTCTGATTTAGAGATAGGCCTACTTATAACAAAAAATGACATATCATGCAGCTTTCATAACACAAAATTACACGATGCCAAGCAACGGTGACTCAAAAAACCCTTTTTTGTCAGTTTTGTCAACCTGCATGTAATTATTAAAACAAAATAGGTTTACAGGTTCCTTCCTACCACAATTTCTGCCACTTCATAACTTGCGCCCCTTCCACAATCCACTTGGAATAACATCCATCTCCCTTCTCTCATTGTTTTCCTTTCCACTATTCCTTCCTCGTACACTGATTTTACTCCTAGAAATGAAAATAAAATTAAATAAGCCTGTTATTTTTATACTGGCCAAAATAAAATATAGTTCAATTTAAGATGCTGTAGATTATAACTTTGTCTATAAATGTCTTTCATGAAGTTTCATAACTGACTAGAATGCACTCAAAATTAACACTGATTTGAGTTTATTTCATTCACACCTGCCCGGCACCCTTCAACACAGCAGCAGAACTCTCTTCACTGTCCCTACATGCTAACCTGCCTCTGACTCACTCTTAGTATCAGGCTTCTATGTTAAGAGATATAGAGATGGATTAAGTATTGTTATTCTATTACCACCTGAAAGAAAAGTGGACTTGACCTCACTCTGCATTGTAATACAGTTTAACTGTCAAATAACTCGGTGATTGATTTTATCACTAAATTTGGGTGAAGTGATGGTTAATGTTAAGCTAGCTGATGTATCACCTAACATTGACTAGCTAGCTAACTACACTAACTTTCCATAGGAAATAAACTTACTTTCCTACTTACTTACTTACTTTGTAAGTATACTTACTTTGTAAAGAATCTCCTAATGTGTCTGGGGAGGAATCGGATATTGTAAGCAATTAATTGTCATCCAAGAATACCAAATTATACTATTCTGTTAATTAAAGTAGCTTCATCCTCATTTTTCATTGTTTAGTTGAGCAGTAATTTAACATGGGCTAGTGCTAAATTTGAGCCTGTGTTTTTATAAATAAATAAATAAATAAATAAAAATAAAAAGAACTTTTAGTGATGAGTTCTATTAATCAAGTGAAATGGATTCTTCCTCAAAGCAATAGAAACCGCACTGGTTGAACTAATATTTATTGGTAAATGTGGGGGGGGGGGGGGTCCAAACTAATATTTTTAAATGTGAGGGGACACGTTTACTGCTCTGATGGTTGGTTTTCATCAACAAAAAGAAGACACAACCTTAATGTCGATTTCTTATAACACCTCTGAGGAGTTTTTGATTGAAAGTGGCTGAAGCACCCCCTACTTTTTAAAAGCTAATTATTGGTTCTTCCATCTTCAGCAATATGCAAGAGTAGCATACCTTACCTAAAGACCAGATATGTGCTATTTCTTTAGGGCGCTGCCTTTTATTGGATATGCTTGATTCCAGTGCAGTGGTCATCCAGCTTAGATAACCTTTTTGGATGTTAATCAACAAAATATTAGTCCAGCTTTGTGTTACTATACACATTTGTGCATATTTTGTAGGTAATGCTGTGCAAAATTTCGGGTAATCAGAGAATCATGTTAAAACAATTTATCTGGGCATGTAGCTGGTCATTTGTTCTAAAAACAAAAATATCAGAATGAATAAATAAACAAACAAATGACTGGTTTGTGTCCTTGTTAACTATTTTCAGATGTCTTCTATTGCAGGGGTGTCAGTCTTCAGTCCTGGAGGGCTGGATTCCTGCACAGTTTGGTGATCTTCCTGATTCAACTCAGCTGCTAAAGAGTAGGTTTAACTGTAGTGTCGGAGCAGAGAAATCACTAAACTGCGCTGGACACCAACCCTTCAGGAGTTTGATACCCCTTGAACCCAAGTAAAGTCAGTATTTATAGTTAACCATCCAGTCACTGGTTGAGCTAATTAATGTTTTATTACGTTTCTGCTCAAATTAGGAATGTTAATGTTTCTAGAAGAAATACTTGATACTTTCGATTATATTTGTATTCATTCCAATAATAATTAGTTATTTTCTCTGCTGTGTCTCTACTGTACAGCAGTCAAAGCATTGTGACTAACTAATAATGAAGCAGAAAACATAGATTATGAAGCATTTTAAAGTCTTGGAATGATGTTGAAGTTGGTGTGATGGATGTAGGAGAGATGGGCAGTGCTCATGGGCAGAGGCCTCCAATTTCTTAAAGCTCTCGATCTGGTTGAGCAGCTTGGTGAGAGATACCACAGGGGCAGTTTTAGATGATGTGGAGTCCATACCTCAGGCTGGTTTTGAAGACGAAGTGAGGACCAAAAGCACATTTTCACTTGATGTAAATCATCGTCTTAAGTGATAAGTGACTGTTTCATTTGAGAAGTGCTAACGTGAATGTTTTGTGGATTTTCTGTAGATGTTCCTGAGCCAACTCTTCCAGTGCGCACTGTGAGCACAGCAGCTGTTGCCTCCAGAAGTTCTTCACACGCTTCACACATTGCCTCTCACACACTTCCTTATTTACAACACACATCTCCTCAGTCCCAACCTAAACCACTCCAGACACACACTCAGACCTCCCCTCAGACGCACATACGACCTCAGCCCCAACTTTACAGTCAAACCTCACCTCAGACTCCTCCTAGAGCCCAGCAGCCCTTCTATCCTGACTACCAGTCTCAATCTCTGCATCCCCCATATACAGAAATCCAGTCTCCTCCACCACAGTCAGCCTACCCAGAACCTCAGCAACAGACACCAACCAAAGCACCTCCTCAGACCCAGCCCAAGCCTCAAGCGTTTATCCCCACTCAGTCGTTTTCCTATACTCCTCCACAGCCCAAGATCCCACCACAGACACAGCCCAAACCTCAGTGTTTTATAGCAAATCAGTCCCAGGTCCAAACGGGGCCCTACAGTCAAGCTCAACCACCAGAAATCTGCAGTCCTCAACCCTCTGAGCCCATCGCATTCAGGAACAATCCATCTGAGGTCCACGAAGAACCAGAGACCATGACATCAATGTCTATCAAAGAGAGGTAAAATCAGACAGAGCTGAGTAGCTACTGAAGACTGTGGTTTGGTCTTGTCCATAAAAAAATGTTGATCTCATGCAAAAGTTTGTGCACCCTGGTTTAAATTTCTGTTACTGTGAATAGTTAAGCAAGTTAAAGATGACACATTTCTTTAATGTTTTAAGCATAATTACTTATTTTCATCTTCTGAAGTCAAGTTTAAAATCAAAAGAAAAAGGGCCTGACAAAAGTTTGGGCACCCTGCGTGTTAAATAAGACCCCTTGTGGCAATATCACAACTTAGCCTACCAGAATTAAGTGATCATCAGTCCTGTTAACTGCCGTTGGATAAATTACATTGAGAAATTGAGGGCATGGCTACCTGAGATTTCCTGTCTTCTTATAACATTCCCCTGCTTTGTGGACATCAATCATTTTAATTTGTTAACATTGGGGTGCCAAAATTTTTGCTTGATGTGCCTTTTTTGCACTAAAATTAATTGCATTGATCTTATGGCAAATGACTGATCATTTTAATGCTGTGGCATCTTCTTCCAGCCATGTGAAAAGACCTACAGAACACTGACCAAGGGTAATCTGTGATTGATCAGGATGAAGACAGAACACTAACATTTGTGACCGCTCAAATAACTGTTGCAACCTTCTGTGATACCATTATTGCTAAGACTAGTATTGCAATAGCAGTTATATTTCATATCTCTTATACAACGAAGAACAGACCCAAGTAATGACATCTGGAGTGCATTAAATTCTAGTCTCTGGTCTCTTATAGGTTTTTTTTTTTTTTTTTTTTATAAAAGGATTTCACTGTCTAATATTATGGGTCCACTGACAGTCTAATTAGTCTAACATTAAATCTAGTCTAGATTGTTCACTACATTTTGCACAGACAGACGACTCAATGTTACACTGTATAGTACCTGGTCTCTAAGATTGCTGTGAGTGCATTGCAGGGTGTGTGGGGACCGGAGCTGTTCTCCTTGTGTCCTTTTTGATGAATGAATATAGGTCAGCGTGCCTTTCCCAGCCTTCACTGAGCCAGCGACAGATCGCTATTTTAGAAAGCAGCTCTGCTACCTTATCTTCTTTATAGTCGTGGGTTGAAATTGGAAGCAAGAAGGATCAAGAGTAGAGGGGCAGAGAATGAAAAGGAGAATGCATTAAAATACAACTTCATTAAGAGAGAGCAAGATCACACTGACTCAGAAACAGACATTTTGGCTTATGTTACTGAATATTCTAAGGATCTGATGTCCCCTGAATACAGAAATGCTGCAAATTCTTGTGAATGAATTTCTCATGCTCTCCCAGGTTAGCCATGTTGAAAAAGAGTGGGGAAGAGGATTGGAAGAACCGGATCAACAAGAAACAGGAAGTCATACAGGAGGTGGTGTCGATGAGCGAGAAGAGCAGCCAAATATGGCAGGAGCAAGGCTTCAAGAAGAAGGTAATTAATTGGCTAGATATCCAGCTAGGAATGGCCACTCACCTGGAGTAATGTCAGCCAGATGAACTAAACTAGTACAAAGCCATGGCCTGGTGATTAGGGATCAGGTCTTGTGACCATAAGGTCGCTGGCTTGATCCCATGGCAGGACATGACTGAAGTGCCCTTGAGCAAGGTGCCGAACCCCTAACTGCTCACTGCACAATGAATAAATCTGCAAGGACATTACTCTGTGATTGTTCATGTCCACCTGAATAAACAGAGGTTTTTCCAAAGCTAGTTGACCATGCATTCAGATCTACTATCCTCAATAAAGTTATTCATCAGATTTCTCTGAACTTTTTGAAAGTGAAACGTTTCAAAACAAAGTTTATGGATATAAAATTGGCTCTTCTTTCTTTGCGTTTGATAATGTTTACCCAATTCCAGCAGCATCTGACAGGTGCAGGTATAACACAAGTGTTTTGGATGCACATAAGAGGCGGATGACTTTTTTTGAAAAAAAAAAGCATCCTTTTTAAATGACTGTGATACATTGCTTTCATTTAAAAAAAAAAATTTACCCCTGATTTTCTCCCAATGTATTTTAGTTGTCAACTATCCCCATCAATAGCAATGTCCTTGACTCCCTTGAGATGGGGCAGATAAGTACAGACCTCCTCAGATACCAGTGACATCAAGCCCCTTTTTCTCCGAACTGCAGGCAATACATTGCCGCCAGGCAGCTAGCGCTGGGAGGATAGCACAGATCCCCAGTTCTGATGGATTCCCCGGCAGACGCCCGAGTCAGTCAACATTGTTTATAGTGCTAGGTAGAGTGCACCATCTTGCCCACCCAAAGAGAGAGCACGGCCAATTCTGCTATTTCAACTCTGGCTGTCGATGGCAAGCAGCGTGATTGGGATTTGAACTCGTGATTCTCGCATCATAGTGGCAGCACCTTAGTCTGCAGTGCCATCCAGGCCCATCTGTTGCTATTAGTATAAAAAAGATTGTTGGGACAAAATAGGGTTCCTTTATTACAAGGTTGGAGAGATCTTGGACCACTCTTCCATGCAGAACATTTCCAACTCATTGAGTTTCTTGGGTTTTCTGATGTGAATGGCCTTTTTCAGTTGAGAACACAAATTTTAAATTGGGTTAAAATCTGGACACCGAGAATGATTCTGCAAAATTGTGACACTGTATAATGTTGCCACATGTGACAGAATTAACTATTTTGAAGACAACACTTTTGCCAGAATTATTTTTTATTGAATGAATAGCTAACAATGTCTACAAACATTTGTGGAACAGCAGAATTCATTGGATGTATTGTTTTACTATTGTTTAGTTAGTATTGTATTCAATTTCAGCATAGCTGTTATTACAATACTTATATCCATAAAGGGAAAGCACAAATATCGGATTGCATCTTACCTACCCATGCATTCCCTGTGTATTATAGGAAGAAAGGGTTGTTGTAGAGGAGTTTGCATCATCTGAGCAGATTTGGGTAAGATTTATCAATGCATACTACATAACTGCAGCTGCTCCAGCTATAAGGGCCTTTAACTAGTGCACTGCTTCCTGTGGCCTGTCCCAGTTCACACTTACAGTTTGGTTTACTGCTGTCTGAAGTGTGCAAGAACACACTGGACACATGCTATGAACACTTTAGCAAATTCTGCATAAAAAATTAAGCATACCCTACTGCTCAAAGGTTTGGGGTCACTATTTAAATTGAACATCTTTTTGTAATACATCCTTCTATTTGAGATTATTTTTTTCTATAAACTATGATAAAATTCACAAAAGCTGCTGCTTCAGATACTCAGTCTTCTATAGTAGAAGAGTGAGGCAGGACAGTGTTACTGCTTTCTAGTGCAGATTTAGTGTCTCATGTTGTTGACTGAGCTTATAGTTTAGTACAGCTGTTAATGTGCTGCTTAAAGTTTAGAACATTTAATTTATTGCATCGTGGGATGGAGAGATGTGACAATAGGACAAATCTATAAAAACCTCAATAAAACTCAATGAACATGTCTTTGAAAAAGTAAAAGGTTACATAGGTCAACATTAATGCAATATCACTGAAGATTGAGCATCTGGAGCAGCTTGTTGAATTTTTTAAATAAAAACATTTTCTTAAAAAAAAGTGTAATAGAAAAAGTAACATTTGGATAAACCCAAACTTTTGAGCAGTAGTGTATGTCCCACAGTCGAACACATTTATGATGTTCTAGTGATGTTTTTGAAAAATCAGGACATTGGAAACAAACATCTGCACATTTTCAGTCTAAAAGTATTTAAAATGTATAAACTAAGAAAAAACTAATGTTGGCGTGCATAACTGCAACTGTGTGCTTTGGGACCAGCCAGGCTTTGGTTTCCTTTGTGCAGTACGAGGTGATTGATCTGCTGTGCAAGTGCGGGGAATGACTCATGTGCCACCCCTTTGTGGTCCTCTAAAATTCTGTCACTTTGACTTGTTGGTTATCTTGTTTATCTTTAAATTGAAAAGCTGTTTACTGGCTTGCAAACACGGCTTCTGTATTCACTCTAATGATTTTCACTTCTGCTGGGTGTAGATTGGTATGCGCTAAAAGGTGGCTGTCTTTCTATTTTGTTTGCCTTTTGAACTTAAAACATCTGCTATAGTGTCTCAAATATATATCACAAATTACACACTGCGGGAAAAAATCATTTTTGTGTTTGTTATTTGTTCAGAATTTAATTTAAAAAAGTACAATTTCTTCACAACTTGTTTTTAGCTGCATTACTACAGGGAGAGTTAAGTTATAATATAATACAATATAAGTTACAAATGTTTTTTTTACTTGGAAGTGATTGGCATGATGTAGAGAGGTACATGTCCCCTTTAAAGTTTGGAGGGGGTACAATATCTGTGATTTAATAACTAACATAGGGTATACTCAAAAGACCCTTGAGTGTTTAGCCCCAGGGTCTCCCTTTGGTTTTTTATTAAGGAGACCCTAAGACCGTGCATTAACATTTACAAAATTATCTTTTATCTTTCTTGTTGGACCTTTCAATTCTTCTTCGTTTGAGTCCAGATTTAAAGTGTACCAATGCTGGCTCTCAGTGCATGTTACTAATGTATGGATACAGCTTTTGAAGTTCCCTTTTGTTCTTGTTCCTTATGTTGAAATGTAAATTTTTATGTTTTTATGGCATTGCTTTAGTTAGTAGGGATATTATGCTTTAGTCTACTTTATTTGCATTTCTTCATTTCCTATCAGCTCTTACTTAGGATTGGGTGATGTGACTGTATTCATTAGCATCATGATCATTTACATTATTATCTCAAAATCTGGTTAGATACAGTCATGGCCGAAAGTGTTGGCACCCCTGATTTTTTTCCAGAAAATGAAGTATTTCTCCCAGAAAATTATTGCAATTACACATGTTTTGTTATACACATGTTTATTTCCTTTGTTTGTATTGGAGCAACACAAAAAACAAAGAGGGGAAAAAAAGGCAAATTTGACATATTTTCACACAAAACTCCAAAAATGGGCCGGACAAAATTATTGGCACCCTCAGCTTAATATTTGGTTGCACAATCTTTGGAAAAAATAACTGAAATCAGTCACTTCCTATAACCATCAGCAAGCTTCTTACACCTCTCAACTGGAATTTTGGACCACTGTTCTTTTGCAAACTGCTCCAAATCTCTCAAATTTGAAGGATGCCTTCTCCCAACAGCAATTTTAAGATCTCTCCACAGGTGTTAAATGGGATTTTGATCTGGACTCATTGCTGGCCACTTTAGAACTCTTTGTTTCCATCCATTTCTGGGTGCTTTTTGAAGTATGTTTGGGGTCATTGTCCTGCTGGAAGACCCATGACCTAGGACGCAAACCCAGCTTTCTGACACTGGGCCCTACATTGCGACCCAAAATCCTTTGGTAATCTTCAGATTTCATGATGCCTTGGACACAGTCAAGGCACCCAGTTCCAGAGGCAGCAAAACAACCCCAAAACATCTTTGAACCTCCACCATATTTGACTGTAGGTACTGTGTTCTTTTCTTTGTAGGCCTCATTCCGTTTTCGGTAAACAGTAGCATGATGTGCTTTACCAAAAAGCTCTATCTTGGTCTCATCTGTCCACAAGATGTTTTCCCAGAAGGATTTTGGCTTACTTACATACATTTTGGCAAACTGCAGTCTATATTTTTGTCTCTGTCTCAGCAGTGGGGTTCTCCTGGGTCTCCTGCCACAGCGTTTAATTTCATTCAAATGTCAATGGATAGTTCGAGCTGACACTGATGCACCCTGCGCCTGCAGGACAGCTTGAATTTCTTTGGAACTTGATTGGTGCTGCTTATCCACCATCCGGACTATCCTGCGTTGCAACCTTTTATCAATTTTTCTCCTCCGTCCACGTCCAGGGTGATTAGCTACAGTGCCATGGGTTGTAAACTTCTTGATTATGTTGCGCACCATGGACAAAGGAACATCAAGTTCTCTGGAGATGGACTTATAACCTTGAGATTGTTGATATTTTTCCACAATTTTGGTTCTCAAGTCCTCAGACAGTGCTCTTCTCCTCTTTCTGTTCTCCATGCTTAGTGTGGCACACACAAACACACAATGCAAAGATTGAGTCAACTTCTCTCCTTTTTATCTGGTTTCAGGTGTGATTTTTAAATTGCCCACACCTGTTACTCATCACAGGTGAGTTTGAATGAGCATCACATGCTTGAAACAAAGTTATTTACCCTCAATTTTGAAAAAGTGCCAATAATTTTGTCCGGCCCATTTTTGGAGTTTTGTGTGAAATTATGTCAAATTTGCCTTTTTTCCTCTGTTTTTTGTGTTGTTCCAGTACAAACAAAGGAAATGTGTATAACAAAACATGTGTAATTGCAATAATTTTCTGGGAGAAATCAGGGGTGCCAACACTTTCGGCCATGACTGTATAATAAGTACTTTTTAATCAGAATAAGGCAGTTCAGTATGTGAAATTCTCTATCGGGGAAAATCATGCATCATAAAGTATTGTAGTGTAGTATTTTTGCTACATTACCCACTTTTGATCTCATTCAAGACCCTCATTAATTTTTCACAGTGCCTTTCTCGCTGCTCCTTCTGTCCTTTACATTCTTTTAGGTGTTTTTACTGTTCTTATTCTTGTACTTCTCTTTCTACTTTCTCTTCCTTTCCCTTTTCACTCCATCTCCTGTCTATAGGAGCCTGTTTTTGCCTCCACCTATTCTCCCCCTCCTCTTCCTTCAAATCAAAAATGTCCTTCAATAGAGCATCCAGGTCAGGTAAGTATGTATGTGTGTGAAGGCACATTTTTCAGCCACCTAATGTTCACCATGGAGAAGCATGTTGGGTCTTTCAGTGCTGGGAACTTCTGCATTTTCTTTATAAATATGTATGTTTCTTTATGAATGGTTCTAGTTAAGTAATTCCAGGGACTTTAGGAAATAACTGAGGCCTTGAGTTGTGAAGATCAGAAATACACCATTTGATTTTCTGAGCGTTTTGAATGAATGACATTTGTGAAGGCCTTGGTGAGGAAATACACCTACGCTAGTACTATTATTCTTCTTGCGCTTAGACAGTTGAGTCTTGTTATGGGTCAGGAACAAGGTTACTCACTGCAGCTGAATGCAGTTTTCTCCTTTTCTTTTTAATTCATAAAAGAGTGGAAATGTAAAAATAAATAAATTAAATAAATATAAACAGCTATTTTGATACTATAGATGTTGTATGTTCATTCAGCTGTTTATAAATGTTCTGAAAAGCTTACGATACACATGCTTCTTATCATACTGCTGTTTTCTCTGTCCAATCAGAAGCTGGGAGAAGAGGCTGACAGACAGATGTCAATTGAAGAGCGGAAACAGATGATCTCGACTCGAGAGGAGGCGTGGCAAAGCACTGGAAAGGGTGTGGCAAATGACTCCAGCCAGTACACTGTGGCTGCTCGGATGATGAAGAAAGGTTAGGATGTGTAGATTAGATCTGGCTGATATATAAAAATAATTAACACTATTTTCTTATTAAAATAAGAAAACTATAATAATTAATAATAAACAAAAGTAGTAAAAACATTTTTGTGTTTTTGATGTTTTATTGTGTTATGGTGTTTAGTCATCTTCTGATCAAATTTGAACATTTGCATGAAATACGTATTTTTTTGTATATTCTTTAGTGCTGTCAAATGATAAAATTACAGTATTAAATTGATTAATCACATTACATTGAATAGTTTAATAGTGATATTGTGGCCCTCATTCTTCTTACCAAAGAGCCATTTAAAAGAACCTGATTACTTGCAAATGTAACTTCAGGTCAAAAAATGTCTTAAGAGCATTAAAAAATTCTCTTAAATATATTTTAACATGTTATTAGTGCTATAATATTTTAATTTCTGTCCAGTCTGTGTATAAAAACTACTGTACTTCTTCTTTTTGACATTGATTCTCAGGTTTGGCTGCTTCCTCAGCAGTGATCAGCCCCATTCTGTCTCCAGTCTCTGCTAAACTAAAGAGCACTATACCAGCCATCTCCAAACCACCAGAAGGTAAATAACGCACTCTGTGAACTTGTACACACCCGGTGTTGCTTTTTAGAGTACCAGTCATTTTTGTCACTGTAAATTCTTCATTTTAGCATGCATACTCTTTAATGCATTGAACCACATCATACTGGCTATAAAAAGCATCTTCTCCATTGCAGAGCTTGAAGCCAGAGCAGATATGGAATCTGACAAGAAGCTGGATAAGCTGGAGACATTTTTGGGACGTTTGAACAGTAAAGGTGAGTGGAGTAGATGCTCTGATATTTTCAGATCCTCTGTGAATCCTGAAGTGATGGTGTTTTTTTTACCCTTCTCTTTATTTTCTTTTTTCGTGCCCCTCATCTCTTAGTGACGGGTCTGCAAGAAACAACTCTTACAGTCACCGAAAAGGCAGTGAAGGAAGTGATGCGACTGGACGACGAGATCTTCTCAAAGTTCTACCGTCACATGACGGACATTCCACGCAGCTTGACCAGCAGAGTGCCACTCGAGGAAGACTTTGATGCAATCTTTGGGAAACAGACACCAAAGTAAGTACACAATAAAAAGAGAAATTCACTTCCGTTTTTTTTTTTTAATCTTAATTGTGTTTTTGATTTTTAAATATTTACATGGAAAAGCTGCTTTGAAATTATTTTGAATTGTAATAAATTAAAAGGGAGGTTCACCTTATTTCAGATTTGAGCCAAATTTACCCAATTGTATATGCTAATTAATATGTCAACATCAGTTATTTTTAACATGTCAATAAAATTGTTTATCGTTAATGGAATTGAAGTCATCCAGACTATGAATGAACACATAAGGAATCATGTAGTAAACTTAAAGGTGTTAAACAAACCAAAACATGTTTTAAATTTTACTTCAAAGTAGACACACAACTGATGTCTCAAACACATTAAGAGGCAAGAAATACAAGTCATGAGCTCTTGATGAGTCACAGCTGTTAACTGAAAGCCATTCCAGGTGACTACCTCATAAAGCTGACTGAGAAAATGCCAAGAAAGCTGCATCTAAGCAAGAGGTGCCTACTGTGTAGAATGTAAAATTTAAAACAAAATTTTAACAATGTTTTGATTCATAAATAATTCCATATGTAATTTATTTATTTATTTATGGATGACTTTAGTATTAATCTGCAATACAGACAATTTTTAAATGATGAAAAACCACTGAATGTCCAGGTGTCCAAACATTTGACAGGTACTATATACCTACTATCTATATATAGATAGTTATTTAATGAGTAATAACATGTAATCATTTTCTTTTAATCTGATGTCCTCTAATGAGATTTGGAAATGCTAATATTGGGGTAATAACTTGCTTTGAGGTTTTATTTCTTTTAGAGCTTCGCTCATGTTTATCAGAGTGTAGATAGGAAGGGGTATGATTGACTGATGAATGATCTGATTATCTGCCTCAGTTCTTAGCTGTGATTGTCTTGGATCTCGATGCCTCCTGCTGACTGACAGCAGAACTAATCAGAGGAGGTGGGAGAGTGAAATAAGGGCAGCTAATTAATGCTGCAGCAGCATTTGATAAAGCAGGCATGTAGCTGAATACAGTTCAGTAAAGATGAGTGATTGAGACTTGAGGGTTTCTTCTACTAGGATGTGCTTAGCTGCAGTTATATGGCATACAAACAGCATATAGCAAATAGTTATAAATGAAAGAAAAAATATCAAATAAAATTAATGTTTATAAAAAAAGTAGAAAAATTGGCCACTAAGTTATGAAAAGATGTTTAAGTGTTTAAAAGTGTTTAATCATTTAATCACTGCTTCTTGCTCCAAAAATACTGAAACTGAATTTTTGAGTACTAAATGATCAATGCCTTTTAATTGCCTTTCAATTGAATTGTGATAATTAAATATGCATTCTTTGTTATTGTCTGTAAAATACATACAATTAAAAATTTACTGAGAAAATAGTCTTCTCAATCATGTGTACATATTCAGAAAATAGTCTGTTTGACCCCAGACTAACATCAGCAATGGTGCAGCACAAGAGGGCAGTGCGGCCATCACGTAACGTTCAGGCTTCTCGCAACCCACTGAAAATTCTTGCAGCACGTGAGGATATCAGACACGAGTACACTGAACAACGCCTCAACATCGGTGTTCTGGAGAGCAAGAGGATCAAACAGGAGAAGAGTGAGTAATGGAGAGAGGGAGGGACAAATACTGGATGTAGAATTATATGAAAAAATACAACAAAGCTTTTTCTGACTCATCTAAGCCAGTGGTGCCCAAACCTAGTCCTGCAAATCTTCCACCCTGAAGAGTTCAGCTCCAACACTATGACCTAACAACCTTTACCTGGCTCAGGTGTGAGTGGAGCTGAACTCTGTGAAGTGGAAGATCTCCAGGACTATGATTGGGCAACACTAATATAAAGTGATCAGATTTGGACGTCTGTTTCCATTTGTATTGTTTTGTTGAATCAGTAGTCACATGACTGAAAATACTGGTTATAATATAATTAAGTAGTGATGAATCCATTCAAAGCCATGTAGTGTGCATAATCAACTTCTAGAGGCAGTTGATATGATCTAAATTCACTGATGCCCATGTAATAAATTTATACCATTTAATTTAATCAGTAGCAACTGATTTCCTATGTCTATGGGTTTGTGGGTTTTTAATGTGTGTATTGTGTGTTTTGTAGTGAGTAAAAGCTCCAGTCTGTCGGATGCTGCTGTAGCTGGTTTGGCCAGTAAGGAGAACTACAGCAGTGTGAGTTTGCGCAGTGTCAGCATCTCGGAGCAGGTCACCAATAACAGTGCGGCTCCCTACAAAAAGCTCATGCTCATGCAGGTCAAAGGTCAGTTTTAGAAGCTTATCCTAAATGATATTTTAAATAATAATATACATTTAAATCTGTAGAAAGTTTCTCTGTTTTTGTTGCTTAGGTCGCAGACATGTCCAGACCAGACTAGTGGAGCCCAGAGTGTCATCTCTGAACAGTGGTGACTGCTTTCTGTTGGTTACCCCTGAGCACTGCTTTGTTTGGATTGGAGAGTTTGCGAATGTCATCGAGAGGGCAAAGGTACAGTCCATCCTGTCTACATTTGATGAAGTATACTTGCCCTTTCACAAACCCTTCCTTCACATGTGTTTCTGGGTTTTACTGTTGATATGGGACCACCATTCCCTTCCCATGCATTGTAACTTTGTTCATTAACACTGATGACACAGCCTGATATTAACTGAGGGTGTAACATGTAGATACACATGCTAATTTGCAAAAGAAAGTGTAATTGTCAATACAGTACAGAATAATTAGTTTTTTCATCTTTTCATTCTGTCTTTATTAGGCGTCCGAGATGGCCACTTTCATCCAGCTGAACCATGACCTTGGTTGCCGGGCAACAGAGGTGGAGACCATCGAGGAGGGGGTGAACTCTCAAAGCCCCTCGGCAGCTGAGTTCTGGAAAATTCTCGGAGGACCAGCCAGTTACCAGTGTATGTGTCTGCACACATTAACACACAATCTCAAAGCATTGCCACATTTATTTATAGTGTTACACAGTCATGCCAGAATATTATGACCACGTCCTTGTATCAACACTAACTGACCATTTTTGCTCCACTGACCATACAGGTGCACTGCGTAGTTCTACAATTACAGACTATAGTCCACCTGTTTCTCTGTTTACTTTATTAGCATCCTTTCATCCTGTCCTTCAATGATTAGGACCCCTACAGAGCAATTATTATTTAGGTGGTGGATCATTCTCATCACTGCAGTGACACTGATGTGATGGTGGTGTGTTAGTGCGTGTTCTGCTGGTATGAGGGGATCAGATTTGCAGAGTTGCTGGAGATTTAAAACAATGTGTTGTTGGTCCACCTTGTAGATGTAATGTCACAGACAGAAGCTCATCTGTCCACATGATGCTGTTGGCTGGGCAGTTTTAGTTGATACACTATTTTCAGTATTTCCAGCAGTAACACTGAGGTGTTTAAAAGCATCACCAGATTTCCTCTGTCTGATCCACTCATATTAACACACACTAACAAACCACCACCACATCAGTGTCACTGCAGTGCTGAGAATGAACCACAACCCAAATAACAGCTGCTCTGTGCTGGTCCTGATCATTGAAGAACAGGATGAAATGAGACCGAAGTATACAGAGAAACAGATGGACTACAGTCTGTCATTGTGCGACAAAGTGCATCTATATGGTCAGTGGAGCTGATAAAGTGGTCAATAATGTAAGGAGGTGGTTATAATGTTCTGGTATGACTATATATATCTGGTGCTTGTGTTACTATAGCGAGTGGACCCCCAGAAGAGGACGAGCTGTTTGAGAGCGCAATCGTGGAGACGAACTGTATCTTTCGTCTGATGGATGATAAGTTACTTCCTGATGATGATTTCTGGGGCAAAGTACCTCGCAGCTCCCTGCTGGGTTCTAAAGAGGTCTGAAAATATTGTCATTTAATATTTACAAGTACTGAGTGTTAAAGTGACAGTCTGTGCTGTATAGCTCCTTCAGAGAAGTGTTATTTGAGAGCTCTTTAGTAAAAGCAGTAGCAAAAACATTATGACCACTTACAAAGGAAGTGAATAACGTTGTTCATCTCATAACACAAGATCTGGAATATATTAGACTAAACAAACAGGAAGTTTTCGTCGTCATTGTGCTGGTTGTAGGAGAAATGGTGTGTATCCCTGATTGACTTTGCAGAGGGCCAAATCATTATGGTCAGACAACTGAACCAGAGCATCACTGAAACAGCAAGTGCTCACAGTTAGCAGTGAGAGGCCCTACTAACCGTTACCTACAGATATCAATCTGATTGCTAGAACAAAAAGGCTGATCCACCTCACAATGTACATGACTCAAAGGATCTGCTGCTGTCTTGGT
>BRDA01007843.1:0-15394 GCA_036984385.1 Crenuchus spilurus | reverse complement strand
CTTTTGGTGTCACCTGTAGTCTTCTGCTAGATTTTACAAGCTCAGAGTGCATTTCAGATCAAATAGACTCCTATTCATATGTTGTCTTATTTAGCACAACAGCTTCAGATTCTGAGTAAGAATCTAAGAATCTTTAGTTTTGTTTCATCACATTCAGTCTTAAAGGGACAGAGCAGATTAAATGCCATTTCAGTGCAAAGATAATCTAAATATCTGTTTGTAGAACTTTCCAAATTTCCAGACTTTTCTGCTGTGATTATGGAAGCAAAGAGAAATACAAAACTTACTGCGTCATTGCATATTCAGAAATACATTTCATATAAGTGTGTTGTGTCCATTTGTGAGATGATGCACTGCTTTTAAATTCAAGAAGTCTTTTAGTGACAAATTTGATCCAATAAAAATTAAATTTATCACACAGTTAAGTGCAACATAATGAGATTGTCATTTGACAGAATGTGAAAATAACACATTAATGTGTTTCAGACATTAGATATTTAGCTATTTTTAAATAACTGCAACATGATTTTAGTTACACTGGCTTGAATTGAGTAGACGAAAGTTAGGGTATCGTTTAAAGAAGAAGGTTAAATGAGGCCTATGTTGATGTCACAGGTGCAGGTACAGCAGGGCAAGGAGCCTCCGTGCTTTCTGCAGTGCTTTAATGGAGGCATGATTGTGCATTCTGGGAAGAGAGAGGAAGAGGAGGAGAACATTCAGAGTAAGGCACTTGTATCTTATTTCACTTAATCCCCATAATCACTGAATGTGAGATTGTAATTGAAAATGTTATTAATTCTCTCTCTCTCTTGCGCTCGCTCGCTCTCTCGCTCTCTCGCTCTCTCACTTGCTCTCCCTCTCTCTCTCTCACCCTCTCTCTCCCTCTCTCTCTCCCTCCCTCCCCCTCTCTCTCTCTCTCGCTCTCTCTCACAGATGAGTGGCGACTGTACTGTGTACGTGGTGAGATGTCCGTAGAGGGCAACCTGCTGGAAGTTGCATGTCACTGCAGCAGCCTCCGCTCTCGCACCTCCATGATTCTGCTCAGCGTTAACAAAGCTCTCATCTACCTGTGGCATGGCTGCAAGACTCAAGCACACACCCGCGAGGTGGCCCACACTGCCACTGAAAAGATCAAGGAACAGTGAGTTCTAGAGATGATATTTATGACTTGGCACTAGAGTCTAGAACGACAGCTTGCAGGTGTTGAGAAGTCAGTTTTAAGTTTCTGTAAAAATATCACTGATAATGCAGCACTAATGAAACCCCTTTTGGTGGTGATCAAACTCCTGGTTCTCGGTGTATTTTGATGGAAATGATTGGATTATTTGGGTGAATGTTGACTTCTAGTGTTTGTTCGCAACATTAGTGTTGCAGCTCCAGTTCTAAACTGATGAAATCTGGACCCGAAAGGAGCATCTTGTTCAGACATTATTAATTATTATTGTGCAGCCTTTAAACAGCAGTTCTTGCACATGATCGTTGTTAGTTTTATGTGGTCTTACTATATAGACTCTAAACTTGAGTAAGAAATGATTAGTTGGACTGAATATCAATAGCTTGCTGCCGTGTCTTCAAGGCGACCTCTGGAGGCAGGCCTTCACAGCAGTTGCAATGTGACCATCCATGAATGTGAAGAGGGGGCAGAGCCAGTGGGATTCTGGGAAGCATTAGGCAGGAAGGATCGTAAGGCTTATGACTGCATGCTTCAAGGTAGAGCATTTCACACTTACTGTAATAACAGCTTACCTCAGACTTCAGTTTTATTTCTAAAATGGTTAAACTGGCTAATTCGTGGTCTGTCTGTGCTTCAGACCCAGGCAAGTTTAACTTCACCCCTCGGCTGTTCCAGCTCAGCAGTTCGTCGGGTGAGTTTGTGGCTCAGGAGTTTTTCTACCCGTCCAGAGCTCCAGACCTAGTCAGCTCTCTGCCTTTTCTTCAGGAAGATTTGTACTCTGCACCACAGCCAGGTAACTCTAAAACTACAACCTCTGAACAGAAGGACGTGTTTTATTAAAGTATCTATTGCCTTTTATATCTGTGTTGATTTAATTAAGTGTGTTTTACAGCATTAAGGAGTAGAAGTGATAATTGGCAGAAGAAATGACTTGTCTAGTATCATTTCTCCTGTTTGTCTTGAATTGATACATCAGTTCTTGGTTCCTGTGTCCTAAGCAAGTCTTTCTCTCTCTCTGTCTCACACTCTCTCTCTAGCTCTGTTCCTGGTAGATAACTATCATGAGGTTTACCTATGGCAGGGCTGGTGGCCACAAGACACAGAAGCTCCAGGCTCAGCCCGTATCCGCTGGGATACTGACAGGAAGTGTGCCATGGAAACTGTGCTCCGATACTGCCGAGGTGAGGTCCAACTGTAGACTTAGAATAAATAATTATAAGTAAGAAATGCTAGAAACACTCCACGTCTCATCTTTTCTCAGGACTGTACTGGCATTTCAGAGACAGCGGCATAGCCATGATGTAACCAAATCACATACGTCCTCTACACTGTTTTAGAAAATGTCAGCACTCATATATTTTTGGGTTTTCAGGTCAACAAACATTTTTTGGGGAAAGTGAAGTTTGTGTAGATGAGGTGTGAACGTTACCTGTTGTGGGTTGTCTTTCATGTTTTAGAAAAGAATGAGAAGAATCCTCAGAAGTCATACCTGATCCATGCTGGTCTGGAGCCACTTACGTTCACCAACATGTTCCCCAGCTGGGAGCACAGAGAGGACATTGCTGAGATTACAGAACAGGTGAGGCTGTGCATACATTGCATAGCTACACACACATATAAACATGTAACATTACAGCGATATTATAGATCTTAGTTGTATTTGTATATGTAGAATGTACGGACTATATCCGTCTGTACGGATGTGAAACTTGGACATTTTACAGAAAACATCTGAAGTTGCTTGATCAGTTCCATCTCCACTGCCTACGCAAGATCATGGGTATCTCATGGCAAGATCGGTTGTCCAACATTGAAGTGCTGCACCGGGCAGAAACCTCTGGCATTGAGGCACTCATTATGAAGGCCCAGTTGAGATGGGTAGGTCATGTGCGGATGGACGACAAAAGACTTCCCAAATCCATCTTCTTCTCTGAACTGGCAGATGGCAACCGTAACATTAGTCGCCCTCTCAAGCGCTACAAAGACATACTGAAGGGCTCCCTCAAAGCATGTGGAATTCCTGTCACTGGTTGGGAGGCCCTTGCCGGTGACCGTAGCAACTGGCGCACGCATGTTCACCAAGGTGTGAAAGCATTTGAGACGAAGCGTCTGGAAGACCTGGACCAGAAGCGCCTTGCCCGTAAAGAGAGGAGACTGGATCCACAGACAACTGTCACATGCCCGGAATGTGGACACCTTTGTGCATCTGACTTCAGGGTTGCGTTCCCATAGAAAGCGTCACTGACGTCGTCGTTGATACTCGACGGACTTCCAAGATATGTAGAATGCATGGAAGTATTCCGAGCATTGTTGTTGCACTAAAGATGGATACATTTATTTGAATATGTGGATAAACCATCACAGAAGTCGCATATTTACAAAGAAAATGAAATGTTGTGATTAATTTTATGTAAGTTTTGTGAGAATGTCTGAGAATATAAAGACACAAGCAGCTGGCCTCCCACCAAAATGGCAACATTACTCTTTGAGATGAAGTGCTGGTTTGTTATCGTTATATAAGCCAGCTTGTAGTATGTTTAACTATATAATGGCTTGATCACTAAATCAACCAATTGATGTTACATTAGCTACAATAAAATTACTGTTAACTCAAGTGTTTATTATTCATAAAATGTTCATCTTCATTGTGTTCAAATTGACAAACAGTTAAAATGTCCACCAACATGTTCATATTAAATATGTTTTAATGTGTTGTGTATAGGAGGCGGAGGTGTGCAATCAAATCATTCTGGTGGAGGATGTTCTATCTCGTCTCTGCCAAAGCACGTATCCACTTTCAGATCTGCAAAGCCGGCCACTTCCGCACGGCGTTGACCCCCTGCGCCTTGAAATCTACCTATCAGATGAGGACTTTGAGGTGAGACCACACCCACTCACCAGTTGTATCACCAGTCAAAGTAGACAATTGATGTCACATGAAGTATGTTCTTGTACTAGCACTCGATGCATAGAATCTGATGTTTTGCTTCTTTTGTACTCCAGGCTGGTTTGTAGGCATTTCTGGGTAGGTGAGTTTGTTTTTAATTGAGTGGATCACTGCTCCTGTCTTTTCTTCACTGATGGATCTGTTCACTTTACTCTTCCTCTTGCACTTCACCATTCTTCAATTGTCACCTTTAATAAGACTAAAAAGAATGCCCCGACACCAATGTACGCACTGTGAATGGATAAGCTTCATCTTTTTCACTTTGACTAGCATGGCCACACCTAGACTTTTCCTCTAGTAGTGTGCAAAATGAGACTTTTCATGCAAAACACTGAAAAAACTGCAACAGTTGAATGGTTTTGAAGACACAGCACTGACATCTGGTGATTTGATATAATGAAAAGTTAAGTACAGTGTCATTATTATGGTTCTGTCCAAATAATTGAATTAAAAAGCAAGACACTACAAAGAGAACCAAGTTTTTTATTATTATTAATGTCTGCTATATAATCTTACACTATAATCATATAAATGCCAATACTCAAATAAAGGTTACTTTCATCCTGGTTTAAAGGAATAGTTTGTTTACCTTATTTTGGCAAAATTTCAGTGTTTAATTTTAGTCCTGTTAACACACATCAATATTTTTGAAAACAGATTTTTTTTTTTTACTTTGTCCACTTGAATGGCAGATGTTTTTCACAGGGGTGGTGATGGGAACTAGACATCTGAAATATACAGTGGTAACCCTACTTACGAGTTTAATCCGTGCAGGAGCCGAGCTCGTTAGCTGGTTTGCTCGTTAGCTGGATGCATTTTCCCCATAAGAATACATGTAAAACTGATTAATCCGTGTCAGCCGGCCAATATACAGTATACTTTAATATGCTAAATAATGTGTTTATATGGGTTTTTTAAAACATAAACAAGACGATGACGGTGCTCATGTAGGCTGGCGGCTAAGGAGGAGAGGAGGACGGGTGTACGTGTATGGCATGGTTACACTTATCATATGAAAAGTAAAAGTAAAATGTATCTAACTTTCTTGTTCACTACCTTTTGTTACCTTAGAGTCGCTTTCACTAGCACTTTCACTTTCACTGGACAGAGGTCAAAGGTAATGTCTGACCTCTTCTTCTACGCTAGCATCTAGGGGATGCTACGACTGCCGCGCCCCTAGCAGTTGGCATACTTGAACTAATTTAGGCTACTCGTTACTTGGAATTTTACTCGTTACCTGGAACAAAAATATTCCGAGATCTTGACTCGTTACCTGGAATACTCGTTAGTAGGGATGCTCGTAAGTAGGGTTACCACTGTACAGTACTAGCTAAATAGTCAAAGTTGTACCAAGATTTGGAATGTGTGTTTTCAGTAACGTAAAACTAGTTGGTGTGTAGAAATGATTGATATGTTAGTCCTATTTGAACACTAGGAAGCTGTAAATAAAAATGATGAAGCGTTAGATTGGTCCAGAATGATGAACAGAGCTGTAGATGATGATGATGATGATGATGATTTTTTTTTTTTTTACTTATGAAAACAAATTTATAACTGAATTTAGCTTTTCAATTTCAATACACAACAGCGCAGAAATGCCAAAATCTACCGCTCTGTTCATTTTAAAACAAGAAATGTAACAGTTAAGAAACGATGAGTTAGAAATGCTAGTAACACTTTATCCCAGTTCAGGACTGTCCTGGCGTTTCAGTGACAGAGGTGTAACAGTTTTAATCTAAACAAGCCCATTTGTTGCTGTTGGATAGACATTCACTGTTTGTGTGTGAGATTTTTTGTTGTAAACGGTGTCAAAACAACCAGATCCAGGTACACATGGACAAGACCTTTATTTGACAGCTTGATACTCGTCCCTTAACTGTTATGTGCCTTCTTTTTGTTCAGAAAGCCCTGGAGATGACGAGAGAGGAGTATGAGGCCTTGCCAGGGTGGAAGCAAGTCAACCTTAAAAAAGCCAAAGGACTCTTTTAGTCACCCGCCTGCTCAGTGAGGGTACCACCACGCTCCAGTTCTGTTTGGCAGGGTCAATCAAGCTCACTGAGAACAGGGTTGATGGTCACATCGAGGGTCACTTTAGAATCCGCACTTGCGTGTTTAAGCTGCTGTGGTGTCTGTCTTTGATGTAATTGCTGTGTTGGGGTGGGGGGAGTGATGTCGATGTGTTTGTGTCAGCACAAATTAACGCACTTTCAACAGCCGTCACTGTCTGTGTGATGTCACATTTCTATGAACTGTGCTGTGCAGTAAGGCTCTATACCGTCTTTTACAACAACCCGTTTGTCCTCTTCTTACTGTTTCTCTTTATAAAAATCACTTTTAGTCTCTCTGTCTCCGTTTTGTCTCGCGTCTGTCCCAGGCGTGCACGTTTGAGAAGTCAGAAAAGAAGTCTGTTACAGTGTTACAGTTGCTCTGGTATTTTTCCATCACAAGAAGAGTTTACATGTAAGTTTGTTTTTGCCGTGTGGATGAGGTTTTGGCTGTTGTGATCTCTCTTGCCTTATAGGTACAGGAGCATCAATGATGACAAATGAGATGAAGAAATTAATTAATGAATTACTGTAAATGTACAGCATAGTGCCTTGCTTTTGTGTACAGTTTATATACAGAATGGACTCTAGTCTGCATTTCAAAGACTTTCTTTGTGATAAAGGAAATGGTGAACAAATAAAGCATATTAAAAATTCACTGCTCCTGCCTCATTGATGCTTCCCAACAGCATCTGTTCTACATGTAGGATATAAAGAATCTGCTCGGTCAAAGCTTAGGATTGAGGGTCAGCCTAAAACAACTTCAGAATGACAATCTTACTCTTTCTTTTACTCTTTTTTTTTCTCTTTCTTTCTCTTTCTTTTTCTTTTTCCTCTTTCTTTCTCTTTCTTTTTTCTTTCTCTTTCTTTCTTTGCTCTCGCTCTCTTTCTTTTACTCTTTCTTTTTTCTCTTTATTTTTCTTTCTCTTTCTCTCTCTCTCTGTGTGCATGTGTGTGTTGGGGATTCTGAGACTTGTAGTTAAAAAACATTGTTTTTAAACAATTTTCTCACATATTTGTTGACAATCTAAAGCTCATCTGCTGCCCATCTTTGCTCCTCAAAAGCTTTTGTTGATACTCATATTTAGATTTACATCTTACAAGTGATGTTAAAAATGTTTATTTTATATACATGGTGTGTTCAAACTTGACTGCTTTTAATTTCATGAGCATAACACTTTTTCTGTTCACACAATTTTACTATTTTAAGTACCAGCAGATAAATATTTTAGCTCATAAATTCAGTAAATTATCCTCATTAATTCAACTGCAGATGGCGCTCTGCTGCTGCTCTAATCCACTGCTGCCTCAGCTCTGTCTCCACAGCAGCAGAGAATTGGCCAATCATGTAAGACGTCATGGAGAGTGGGTCATATCACAGCAGAGGGAGGATCTTTGGCGCCTCAGCAGAGTTGCCAAGTTTGTGTGTTTTCCGCGGAAATGGCTATAAAATGTAGTCACTTCTCACCATCATCATTTCCTACTAACCCACAACACCAAGTTCTCCTTATAGTGTTCTCTAGTGACACTGTTACATGTTCAGATCTTTAATATAGTTAGAGATGTTACATATGCTACACTGGACATTTAGTAAATATAGGCCTCATTTGAAAATAAGTCAACTTGACTATGTTTTACATAATAAATCCAGATTTGCCTTTTATTTGAATTTCTGCAACAATTTATTCATCTTTATAAAATACATAAAGCTGTAGTCATGTGTCTGCATCCAGCATGTTGTGTGTGTGTCACTTTGGTACTTTATTGAAGATAGGGGAAGGGAAAGACCAGGCACTCATATGCTAATGTATTTTACCAGAAATAGTTATATAATCTTTTACTGCCACAATAAGTTGATATCCATGAAAAGCTCATCATGGAACAGCTTTATTTCCATCAACCTGTAGATGGAAATTAAGAGTCAGCAGCTCTATAGACCTGAAAATGGACTGAAGATATAAAAAAAATTAGATACACTGATATATATATATTTGATCTGATAGGTGATGAGAACTGATTGTCTGATACTGATCTTGTACTGATGATTTAAACTAACTTTATGTAAATAATGTAGTATATTAAGGCCATCCAGGCAGACTGGAGTTTTAACACCCCTGATCTAGAGCCTCGGATAATGTCTCTACAATTAACACAAAATATTCATTATATTCAGTATTTTAAGAACAAACCATTCAAAGGCTCTCAAACTAAATGTGTTTGTTCTGTGAAGAAAGCTCTAAAAATACCTTGTGTAGTTGCACATCACCCACCAGTCTCACAAACCCCTTCTGGGTTTTCCATCTTAACGGTCTTTCTACCAACAAACCACCTTCCATCTACAAAGTTCATTCCACCTATGAGCCACCCTTCATCTACAACCGTGAGCGCCCCAAAACACTTTCCTGGTTCACTTAAGGGCAGTCTTTGTACGTATATGTTGTAATATGCAAACCAATAGCAGCTCCGTCATTTTTCCTCGAGATCCGGTTTAAACGAATGAGACGTAAGTCTCCTGCTGCTCAGATATTTCTCTGGAGTCTCTTCAGGAGTTTTAGACCTCAATAAAGGTCTCTCATTGTGATCAGTTTTAGAAAGATAAAAAGTCTGCAATGTCTCACCCAAGGACTACTTTCTCAATTTAGAGAAGGAGCATTTTTTTTTTTTATCTGCACCAGACTTGTCTCATTTATCCTTCTTGTATTCTAAGTCTCATGGGCCATAAAACAGCAACATTTGAGTAATACATCTGTCCTCTAGGAAGAAAGAGGTTGTTTTTTAATACAGCGTATTTGAATAAGTTGCTCAAGTTTCTTTTCAAGCACTTGCATTTTATCTGTTGGAGGAGTGATCAGTGATTTGACAAAGTGCAGAAGTCACATTACCTGTAACACAATGGACAAGTTATTAGCCATTTTATTGTTTTCTATAATGGACTAGAGGAGGCAATGCTCATGTACAAGAAAAAGACTACCGACAGTTGGCTATATTTAGGCACTGAAAAGGCAAAAAAGACCTTCTTAGACCGTGAAGATGGGAATGGTACAGGGATTTGCATTTCCTGAAGGAAATAGTGCCAGAAATGTGGCAGGTAGAAAGAACCTGCTTTTGGTTCTCGGGGGTTACAGTCAGTTGGTATAGTATTTCAGGAGGGTGCTAAGATGTTGCTAGGTGGTTGCTAGAGCATTCTTGTGTGGTTGCTATGGTATCCATGGTGATTGCTATGGTATTTCAAGTGATTGCTAAGGTATCTACAAATAGTAAAATTTGTAAAAATAGCATTCATTGACAACTTATCAAATGCACAAAACATTCAGCATTACTTAGTTTCAGCTGTAGATCATGTTAAGGTGGTGATCTTTGCAATTTTATTTTGGTTTTCTTTACAGCAGTCACACTTTCAGAGGTTTTTTTCTGCACCCACAGTGATGAGCAGATAAGCTGAAAACACATCCGTTACAAGATAAAAGTGTGTGAAGCGCTCCGCAGTGTGAAGTATGAGTGATATGTTCCTCTAGTGGAAAAAAGTATGATCACTGTAGAATTTAAACTGACTTTAGTTTTCAGTGTACATAGTGTTTGTAGGCTGATGTGTACAGCCATGAGCTTAATTTAGCATCTGTTCTTTTGTCTGTTGTCTGAAAATGAGAATAAATCAGTTGTTTAGTCTCAATGAGCTCATTTATTTAGAAGTCTGGGAAGTACCTTTGTTTAGGGTGTTTCTTTACCATAAATGTTTGTGTGCTAAACTTTCAGTTCCTAAAAAAACCCTCAAAGCAGCAAAAATTCTGTCTGTTTCTGTCACATCCAGTTCAGCTTTTGTTAAAGTTGAGAAGCAGCTTTTCCGCAACACTTACCAAGAATAAAGTTTTCTGTTGTACAAGAGTTGGGCAGTGACTATGGGGCAACCGGAAACCAACAGTTTTAGTGCTGTAGCTGTTGAAACCAAAACCACTAAGAAAGCCCCCTAAACCAACAGCGATGGAACGTTTCATTTGACAGCCTCTGTAGACCTTAATGTCACTCTGCTTTTTGTATCACAGAAAGTGGATTTTTATTGTTGTATTATGCCAACAGATTGTTGATGCCAGTAAATGTCAACAGTACATCAAAGCATCCAAATAGCATTAAAATGTTCACTTTAAAAGTGATATGTATTAGTAAATAATTTTAATTAGGGATGCAATGAAACCAAACTACTCTGACAGTTTTGCCATCACAATTTGGCTCTTTTTTAAAAAAAAATTTTTCCCATAATTCACTTGTTGATACGTTACAACTGGGAAAAACCTCAAGAAGTGACTGTTCACTTGCAGTCTAATATATCCCAGCCCTTGTAATGAGATTAAACTGTGCAAATTATCAGTAGTTTTGAGCTCGTCATGTGAAAGGAAGGATGTGGTACAGAATGTGTTTATAAGAAGAGAACCTTTTGCTACACTAAGTAACGTCTACTCCTTAAGTAGAGTCCTGCTGCAAGCTGTAGGATGAAATATTATATAAACTCTTAAAAGATATGGTTCTTCAAGGGTTCTGTAGTAAAGAAAATAGTTCTATATAAAAACATGAAAACTCAAAGGGTTCTTTGCATGATGAAAAAGGTTCTTCAGATTGATGTGGAATGTAGTGTAGATGGTTCTATATCAAAACCTTTGAAAATTGTTCTATATAGCGCCAAAAATGGTTCCTGTATTTTTACAAGCTTGACATTATAACTACAGCAGAAACCTTTAGTGGGCTAAATAGAACCATTTTGGAAAAGGTTCTGAAGAAACCTTTCACCATGGAAAGAACCATTTATCAACAAGCAGGGTTCTTTTGTTCATGGTTCCATATTAGACCCATTTTCTTTACTGAAGAACCGTTTTTTTAAAGAGTGTACCTAAGCAGGAAATGTATGGAATGTTATTTCCTGAAATTTACTCTGCAGTTTACTCTACTCAGGAAACGAGAGAATGTATATGACTATATAAGGCACTTTCATTTCTGCATCTTGCTCTACAATTGGTTAGCAGACTGTGAACTGCAACTAGAGGTGAGAATATTTCAGTCACGTCAATTTGCTACAGTGCTTTGAAAAACTTTCTTTCCCAATTTTTATCATTTTTAAAAGTTTCAGATCATTCCAACTACTTTTAATATTAGACAAAGACACATGCTGTTTTTTAAAAGCTGTACCTCACCTGATTTCCTGCCTAGTTGCTAAATCAAAATAAACAAATTAATTTGATTGTGTTCAGTTTTCACAGCCACAAGCAAACATTATAACTGCCACAACCATTGAATCTAAACTTCACTTCAACTCACTGAAATCTACCAGCCTATGAAGGGTTACAAAGTTATTGCTTAATCCTTTAACATCCTCACCGAAAAAAAAATATGATTCCATCTAAAATTATTTTTTTCTAAACTGTTACACAGGCTTCTGTTCAGCACAAACTCAGCAACAACAGTGTCAAAACAGTAAGAGTGTCATAAATCTATATTCTGATTAAATCTGCTCTAAACAGATGTGCTGATATATTGTGAAAAAACACCCTAAATATTTCTAGAAAAGACTATTGAGCTCAGAACTGAATAAACAGAGGTGTTGGCTAAACACTGCTTATTAGGCTTTTTAGAAATCACTCAGCTACTAACCCTACATTAATGTGATTGAGGTTATAGGTGAACTCTTTGTTCAGGTGAGCACTCTTTGTTTATTGAGACCAAATGTGAGTTTTCACACATTCTATGGCCACTAATCCTCCAATGCAATGTCCAGGATTACCATGTCATTATCATATGAATGACGGATCAAGTGAGTGGGCGGGGGAAAAAAGAGCAGGTCTTTGACTTGCAGTGAAGAATGTGTCTATGCTGATTTAAGCTCCTCTGACAAATATCTAAAAATATATTTCAATTCAACCTATAAATATATTTGAAAAGTAGACCCTTTAAGGTTTTCTGGGGTATTTTTTGTTTTGTTTCTAGGATAAAATCTTGCAGAATTATAAAAGTATTTTTGCAGAATTTTAATATCCCACTGGCATAAATGCCGACTTCAGAGGATTAAACATACAATGAGATGGCACATTATATTGAAATCAAAACAAAACTGCAAATACAAAGCATGCTCACTTTATTCACATTTTTAACAGCACACTCATCGGAGTGGTGGTGCAAGAGCACTAAAGGTTTCTCAGCATTTGATCCAATTTATTCCTTGTAGTTTGGCTATGAAACTGCTGGTTTGCATTCAGACAAGAAAAGTTGCATTTCTAGTGGATGTTTTTTAGCCTATCGCACACCTTCTGATTGGTAGAGATGGCACAATCACACTGTTAAGTTCAGCACTTTTATTCATTAAGATATTATGACTTAAATGTGACCTCGCCAGGGAAAACCAGGCCATTTTTTTTTTTCAAAAATTTAGTTTTTTTCAAAACAACTTTTTTGTGCATTTAAGTTTAGTTGTTGACCAAAATATGTACTCTGATAGATATCTGAGACTATTATCTTTAATTTACAGCAATAATACTGAGTGTCTAAGTTTTGTCGCTAATGTGAGTGACATGATATTGACACGATATCTCAGTAAATTGCCGAGTGACTTTGGCCTGGTTTTCCCTGGCGGGGTCACAAATGTGTCCTACCAAATGGATGAGCAGAAAGTTAAATGGCTAAGGTTGATGTACTGTACACAACTCCACAGTAAGAAACACACTGGGGGAAAATATCATTCATTAGAGAGAGCAAAGATTAAAGCCCTGCTGACCAAGCAGAAAATGGAAAAGGAAAAAAAAAAACATCAAAATGACCCACAAGTCTGTTGGATTAATATTCTGTGGACTGAGGAGTCAAAGCTATAACATGATTCTGTTACATCTGCTTTAAAGCTAACACCACACTTCACCAATAAGGACATCACACCCAGTCAAACATGGAGGTGGTGTGATGATATTGGGCTGCTTTGCTCCTGCAGGACTTAGATGAGTTGTCATGATTGATGGAAAAATCAATTCTGCTGTCTGTAGGAGAACATTCATTCAAATAAACTGTGTTCTGAGAGGCAGCTGTAAAACTTCTCTAAAAGTATCAACACTCTGAGTGATTCAAAACCATCTACCTTAGCGGTACAAAGTACAATTTATGAAAGACAGTTGTCCAGCAACACTGTCGGTAAGCCTGAGGAACTAATTCATTACCATGCAAGATTGCTGCTTGAACTTTGATCTGCATCAGCTTCTCTAAATAGTAGGGGTGTGTATCTGTCCAATAAATGATGATACGATATTATCTTGATTCATGCAGTATTATCCATGATCTGGAGTAAGCCATTCAGTACATTTCATCATATGCCTGCTAGGCTAACAGGACTAGGCTAACTAGGCTAGTTAACAAAGAAACCTAAAAACTGAATTTCCCTGAAGGAAAGATTTTTTCAAATTGCTTACAGAAATCTGTGGCTGACTCCTTTTTTTCTGTCTGGTTGTGGCCTCCAATAAGTGGTTTTGTGACTTATACAGCTAATCCAGTCATTTAAAGTTTTCCAACGTCTTTCAGTTTCATGTCTGTTGCCACCCACAGTGTTCATTACTTTACTTTTTCTGAGCTTCACCTAGTTTCTGCTCAGTGGATTTCAGCTTGTACTTCCAATACTGCTTAATAACATAAAGGGACTCCTCAACTGAGTCATGCTTGATGCCGAAGCCCAAAGCTCTATTACACTCTTCAAAAGTCCTTTCTTTATGAGCAGAGAAACCTTTGGATGCAAAGTATTGTGTTCTCTGTTGTGCATGAATTTGATTCATTATATTATCTATTAGGGATTTTAAATTAGACTCCACCCATTCAGGTTTCTCAGCTGTTTCTGTAAAGAGGTTTCCAAAAATATTTTCAGAGATTTTCTGAAATTTGGACTTTACTGGTCATGGTGAGGCAGCACATTACGTCCAGGCTAAAAACTTCCCTCAATTTCCCTCAACAACAGTTACACAAAAGCAATTACAAAACTGCTAAACTTCCCTCATTTACCTGAGAGGAGAACACAGTAACTCAACAGTTACACAAAACTAGTCTAAAAAAATCTTCCCTCCATTTAATGAAAGGATGACAGTAACCAAAAACAGTTACAACGTGTGTATTGACTCTCATTCTTTATAAGAAAGCACCCAACCAATTTCTGTGTAGTTCAGAATGGCATTACTCACCAAGAAAGGGTCAGTTTTCCATCCAGCTCACGGCACCAAGTTGTTAGAAATCTGGCCGAGTCATTGAAGGAAATGTTAAAACCTGGACAGAGCGGTGTGAGAGGATTGGAAGTGAACAGTGGCCACCAAAAGGCTGAAGGGCAGATTAGCGAAAGTGTGAAACCATGGTGAGAGGTTTGTTATCCAGTCCAGCCCAGAAAGAAGTCCCAATACACTAAATATTTTTTATAGAAAATATATAATTTCAAATCACTTATAAGTACAAATCACTTACCATCAACTTTTTTTGGTCCCAGTTATCATTCATCTGCCCAGTTTTCATCACTGTGCCCACATAACTTGCTGATAATTTTGTGAAAACAAAGCATCCACCACACTTGTTGTTCATTCTGGCTGTTTCTCGTTGTAACGCTCAAAACAAACTAAAACATGTCACAATAAAACAGTGCATGGCACCTGAAAATGGGTGAAAAAACAAGTAGTGTCCAAGTACCCTGAGATCAGGTGTACATAACATTTGGCACAGTCTAAAACGGAGAATAAACCCATGAAAGAGTGATGTTAAATTTTCATTTATCCAGTTCATTAGTCTTTTGTATTTATTACTCATTGTTTTCTGTATGTAAAATTATAGTTATTTTTTATAAAATTAATGTTTTGTAATTTTTTTTGTTGAGTGTCTGGAATGGATTAATTTTTATTAATTCAGTTATCATTCATTAAGAATGCATTAATGATGAAAACTGAGGTTTCACTGTAGTTCCAGTAGTTCTGTTATTCAGAATCATGACTAAAGAGAAAAGGGTGATAAAGGAGGACATTGGTAATAATGTACATACACAGTTTATTTCTCATCTTCTAATAAGGTGATAGTCTAGTATAATAATAGTCTTATGTATTGGCCTGTTGGGTCAACATCAATCTGTCATAACAAGGGATTTTTTAAATTAATACAAACCGGATTCCAAAAAAGTTGGGACACTAAACAAATTGTGAATAAAAACTGAATGCAATGATGTGGAGATGGCAAATGTCAATA
>BRDA01007842.1:29867-38098 GCA_036984385.1 Crenuchus spilurus | reverse complement strand
ATGCATACATACATACATACATACTTACATATATATATATATGTGTGATACTTTGCTGTTGGGGGAGGTTAGTGTAGTAGTGTCTCAAACCTGTCCGTCCAGTTCACCTGAGCGTGTGAACTCTACTCTACCACGAGTTGGACGTGTGTTTCAGCCCTGCTGTGTTCGTACCAACTCCTGGTCAATGTCCACTGAAGCAGCTTCTATTAAAGGTTTATCTCCCCCTCCCCTGGCAGAGCGCATGGCCAGCCCCCCTTCTGGATCTCATGGCCATTGGCTTTTCGTGGTCCATGGTAGCTACGTCCATCCCCTATACACACACACACACACACACACACACACACACACACTGCACGCTGCTTTCATTAAACTCTCTCTCTCTCTCTCTCTCTCTCTCTCTCTCTCTCTCTCTCTCTCTCTCTCTCTCTCTCTCGCTCTCCCACTCACTCTCGCCTCTTGTCCGGCCCCCTGATCTTTCTGTCCATTGGCTTCTCCGGGTCTATTTTTCATGTCCAGCCCCTAATGAGTGTCCATTGGTTTTGTTATTTCCACTCCCTCCTCCCACTCCCCGGCTTTGCCCTGCCCATGTTTTGTATGTCTGTGTCCATCCATCTCCTGACGTTCAAGTTCGCAGGGACGTCACGTCCGCACTTGAACTTGCAGCTCAGGGGGGCTTTTGCCATTTTTTCATCTCTCTCTCTCTCTTTCTCTCTCTCTCTTTTTCTCTCTCTCTCTATCTCTCTTTTCAAAAAAGCCATGACGGCTACCCCACTATCCATCTTCCCCGCGCCATCTTTGTATTATTTCTAATTTATTTTTGGATGTCAGAGGCATTTGATGAAGATATTTTCTCTGGAGTCTCCCCGCTAACCCGGCTCTCCCGATGTGAACCGAGCTGAAAGCCGCCGCCAGCCACCATGTCTCGCCGCAAGCAAGGCAAACCCCAGCACTTGAGCAAACGGGATTTCTCGCGTAAGTACAGCAGTGTGTGTTGTGGTGTGTTGTGTCCTTTATATCTCACCTTTTTCATGATCTCGGTCTTAGCGCAAAGCCGCACGCGCTGGACACCGGGCAGCGGAGACGGCGGGCAAGTGGACTTCACTCAGCTCGTCAAGAAAAGCGACAGAACTAAAGTTTTCCTCGAGATATACACGCGAATATATGCGCTACACACCGCCTGCTGCGATTTACCAGAAGTTGCGAGTGCGCTTTCCACGCCGTAAGCACGTGCCTTGGGTTCGCGTGCCCCCCGTCCGCCTCTCCGGACACCTAAGACCCGTGGAGGTGCCGGACTGTGGTAGGTCGGATACGCAGCTGAAGCTCCAGATCCGGCTCTCGCTCTTTAGCGCTGTCGTGGAGTAAAAATCGCAGCTCTCGGCTGGGCAGGATTTCCCCCCTTCTCGTACTATTTTTGGAAGATTTTCAAAAAAGTGGAAGTGGATTTTGATTGGAAAGAGAGAGAGAGAGAGAGAGAGGGAGAGAGAGAGAAAAAAATATCTCGCGTCCGACTGTTTACAAGCGCGGCGTGCGCGGCACTGCACACCGGGCAGCAGATTTCCGGATTCAGTCTCAAACCAAACTTTTACACACAGAAGTGCTTTTAGGAACAAATAAAACTTGAAAAGGTCCGGATCTGTTCGAGTGCTCAGGAGCAACAGGAACACGGCTCGTTTCTGTAAGACAGCGCTAAAATGCGGCGGATTTCAGTCTGAAGTTTCACTGTCCATTCTTCAGCTGCGCTCATTTTAATAGATTTATTCTAATGAAAAATAACTGGCAACATGTGCCAGAAGCACAGACTATATCAGTGACTGTAGTCTATGGCAGGAAGTGTTTATGTTTATGAGTAAACACTGCAGATCTGCTGTATAAAGTCGCAGATTTATGCGCTTAATATTTTAAAGCCCTATATAGGCATGTTTACTATAGTAGACTATTAGAAAAGCAAAAGACTTGAGTCGGTGACACTAAAGCTCCAAAAGCATTAGGCTCGTGATAAACATGCTTGACACAAATCCCACGTTGTTGTAACGTTGTAACGTATCGCGTTACATTATTGGGTTTCCCCCCCACAAACACAGGCTGTTGGGTTTCAGTGCCGTCTCCAGGTCGCACGCCAGTCTCTCTCTCTCTCTCTCTCTCTCTCTCTCTCTCTCTCTCTCTCTCTCTCTCTCAGTGTCTCTCTACCAGTCGTGTCTGCTGTCCGTCGCTAGGAGGCACACTACGATCAGAAACTGGAAATGAACTTGAACCTGATCGATTTTACCGCCACCTCTATCTACATATTTGAGGATAGGGTTTGGAAGAGAGAGAGAGAGAGAGAGAGAGAGAGAGAGAGAGAGTTAAGAGTTGTTGTGGAGACTTACTGTTGATTTCACACCTGGACGCACGTGCGTTATTTCAGGTGAAGCAGAATAATCACCTGTAAAGATATAAAGCATGTTCAATTTAGATAAACTTAAACACATTAATGCTGACTTCTCAATAGAACATATTCAATCTCTCAATATCTCTAAACTTTTATTTAGATACAAAATAATACAGCTTTATTATTTAAAAACATAACAAATCTGACATTAATTTTATAAATTCATTCATTTTCCTTCACTGCATTATTTCTGTTTTTGACTATAAAGAAAATTAATAAATTGGACGACACATTTTAAATCAGTTTAATGTGATTAACTTTATACGTTTGTGTTATTTCAACTCTCTTAAACATAAACTTCTATTGTGATGTTATTTAGTAGCTGCACAGCAAGATCTTCCATCTGTATATAAAATAAGCTGATTATTCTTTAATAAATTTTAGATTGTGAACAGTGAATATTTTTTATATAATTGTAATTACTCAGTCTAAACTATGCATGCCGTCTGCTTTAGGAGGGTTACTTATATGTTGACTTTAAATACAGCATATAAATACCAACTGTGTTCATAGATCAGTATTTCAGTTAATTGCAGGCAGGCTGTAGAGGTAAAAAACACACTGAAATAAAGAATAATCGGTTCCTGTTTTGTAAATGGTTAATTTCTCGTTTAGTTTAAGAGCTTGTGTTAAACCTCAGTGGTGAAACGCAGGGTGCAGAATGAGACAACATTTAAAGAAGCAAGGCTGCGGACCAGCCGTGTCCGCGTCCAGGCTCACATGTGGTCAGCGTCTGCGAGCTCAGTGTTGTACTTGAGCTTTAGCTGAAACCCTTCAGCTTCACAAAAGCTGAACACCTTTTTTAAAAAAAGGAAGAAAATTAAAACTTCGGTCCATATCCATCTTACTAAGTAAAATTGGAATCTATTTTTTGATCCTCAGTGGTTTTAAGTCCATTAAAGTGTGAGATTGGCAGCTTAGTAAAGAAGGTCAGGATGCTTTAGTGCTGGGAACCTCTGTGTAAAATCTTACTCTTACCCTCCACATCCTCCCTTTATTTTTTACCCCATTTCTTTCTCCTGCTGCAGGAAAACTTCATCAAAAGTGCAGTGAGATCTTTTTTTCTTTTGAAAGTAGTTATGAAGGGACGCGCATGATTCTTTGCCTACACATGTGCTAACCAAGTCCAAATCTGTTGCAATGAAAAAAATAATGCATTCACAAGAAGGAAAAGACATGAGCTTGTGAAGAAGGATAATGCACTGTAGATGCATTAGCTGAGGTAGATTAGATACAATCATAGCTGTTGTATTTCAAATAAATTGCAAATTGACTGAGGCACTGGGAATGTTTTTTAATTTAATAAGAAGCTAAAATGTTCTTCTGCTATGATTTAGTCTTTAGTCTATGGAGAGGGTTCAGAAGAGATAAGATGAAAAATTGTCAATTTAATATGTTTATTGTGTCAAATATTCATTGTAGAGAAAATGTGAAGAAAACAATAATCTGTAATGTTTTGGTTGGATGTGGATTCTCAGTCATATTCTTTGTGTTGATCAGAACACCCCTAATCTCTGGTTTTCTCTCTGTCCCTGTGTGTCTCTATCGTTGCATGCCGTTACTTCCCGCGAGCAGCCGAGCCTCTGTCGTCTGTGGTCTCAGAGGAGAGGCAGGAACAGCACGGGTTGGTACGGGTCACTCCGGAAGGGGACCAGGACCTGCTTACTTGCGGCCAGTGTCAGATGAACTTCCCTCTGGGGGATATCCTCATTTTTATTGAGCACAAAAGGAAGCAATGCAATGGCACCCTGTGCATGGACAAGGCAGTGGATAAACCCCCTTCTCCCTCACATGGTGAGCTGAGGAGAGCCTCCAACCCGGTAGAGGTGGGCGTCCAGGTCACACCGGAGGATGATGACTGCTTATCGACGTCTTCTCGAGGAATCTGTCCTAAACAGGAGAACATTACAGGTAAACACTGCCCCCAAAGACTATTAGGAATCACACGGATGCCAGCGAGGCTTCATATCCATGTTGTGTGTATGAATGTCGGGTGTCTGTGATGCACTTTGGATCTGAGTGGATGTGTAGGCCACATATCGCACACACATGTTTCCTTCTCTCCGTGGGGTTTCTCATCCACAACTGTGGAGACACATATCAGAGTGTTGAATATTTACGAGCTGTGGGGTTGGAGGATTGGGAGCTTATATATCATATCGTTGCATGACTCTGTTAGAGCATGAAGATGAAGAGAGAGAGAGAAAAAAAGAAAACATTCTTTGTTCTGATTTATTGTCTAGAGCTCATCGCAGTTTGGAATCAGCCTCATGCACTTTGACTGGGTGGGATTTTGTTAATTAAACTCAGCCTTGCTTCATACATCATAGATCTCAGACATTGGCTCTATGCTTGTTTTGGCATCTAAGCAAGTCTTTGGTCTCTTTGAGTATTCGTTGCTCAGGTATGACCTTAGGATTCATTTTTCCACAATGTAGCCCATACTGAAGTGACCCATCTAAGACTTGGCTTTGAGACCACTTTGTAACTGGCCAAAGTATAGTTCTGAGGGTGTGTCAGCAGAACTGCACATCCTCGCCAAGGGAATTAGGGAATGAGAGAGAGAGAGAGAGAGATGGGGCAGTTTGGGTGCTGGAAGGCTGGTTGGAGGAGATTGTGGTGTCACAAGAGAGGCCATCCCCTCAGTGTGTGTCCACAGGCCCGTGGGAAATGCCTTTCATACTCTCTCATGTGGTTTCCACAGATGCATCTTGATTTCACTGCGGTTTTTACACGGCCCACATCTTATCCGTGTAAATGTATGCCTGCACATTTTCACTTTCTGACCAAAATCAAAAAGGAAATGGAAGGCCGTTCAGATATTTTTGGCTGCTGGGGGACAGTCGCTTATTTACAGAGTCTTAACACCACTAATTATTTGTTTTAGTTTGTGCATATCTTAATTAGAGTGAGTTTTTAGCGTGCACTAAATAAGGCATGGGAAAACATGAAATACTGCTGCTGAAACAAAGAGCCAAACAAGACAGTTTATCACGTTGATTGTAAACAACCTTAAAAAAGAAATGTCTGGAATCTGGTGTGTTCAAATGTGACCCAAGGTGGTCATAAGTCTCCTTGTGTCTTGAGTAGCTGACTTTAGTGAAGTAAGCCATTATTGTGCCTCATGTAACATTAGAGATGTGCTCACAGTGGCTATATGTGTGTGTGTGTGAGTGTGTGTGATGGGCTGCTGGAGGTGATTTACAGAGAGCGTTTGTTGAGAGAAGAAAAAGTGTGAGTGAGTCTCTGCAGCCTGTTTTTCTGCCCTGGCCTCACATTGGGCCATTCTCTGGTCTGCTTCAAGGATCGGGTTCCGGGAAGCGCCTCGAGCCCAGTCAGTCCCATCTAAAGTCATTTAGGCCTCACCCTCATTGAGAGCTAATTATTGGGTATGCCACTTGAACGCAGAGCCATGTCTATTTCTGCTTCTCCTTTACATTACTGTGTCAATGAATGTGAAAGAACAATAAAAGCCCAGGTGCTGTGGACAGAGTCATGTGGTCTTCTGCGGTTCCTGTAAGCAGCATGTACATTAGATTGATTTAAGGTTTTAATGGACAAAGGTGGTAAGCGGGGGTCAGCTATGTCTAGTTAACCTCTTTGTTTTAAAGATGTTGATGCCATTTCAGCACAAATTATACAACCCCTTTATATGCGCCAGCTATCGCACATACGTCTCTTGTTTCTGTCAGCCGCTAAACTGGGTTATTAAACTCATTTACATCATAATGTAACAGGGTTCAGCTGATAGCGTTGGGTCACTGGTATTATGTGTGCTTCTTATGTTTTAAAACAGCTTTGTGGGAAGGACTTTAACAGCTTTACTGTATGCTGGTCAAAAGAGATATTAATTAGCCATGCTGCAGATGGTTTTAGACATAATATCTTCAAGGTTGGGTAAGGCTGTAGCTTACAGATGTAAACAAGTATGAAGTTCATGTTTGGAGGACCTGGTGAAAAAAAGGTATAAAAATATATTATTATTATTATTATTATTATTATTATTATTATTATTATTATTATTGATAAAATAACTGCATATGTAATTTTGAGGGATTTTGTCAACTGTCAAACATGGTGGCGGATCGCTTTTGATCCTTAAGACAGCACTTACAGCATTGTTGTAACTATGAGTGTATTGAGGTTGATTTCAGCTATTGCATTATTAACACAAGTCAGATATATAGTTAGATTAGATTTAGATATCCAAATATGGAGTGCTGCATGTGTGATGTAACATCACAATTTCCATATAGAGCTGCTCAGTGAGACGAAAGGCAGTACCTGTCACAGAGGAATGGACTCTGAAAAGGGGCAGTGGAGAGGGGTGTGTGTGTGTGCATGCACTGCCCCAAATAGGCCATGTATCCTGGTTGGGGGGCCCAGCCAGAAAGTATAGGGCTAATCGACTCAGCAGCCTTCTCCTGTATTCTCCTCTCTACTCTCATTTTGATGTGGACCATGGCAAGTCCTGCTTAACTGTGTCATTTTATTCTATTAATTTATAATGAGATTATAAATCTCTGGTCCTGAGATTCACAGGCAGGGGGAGGGGTGGAGGTAAAATGACAGAATAAAAAAGACAGGTTGTCAAAAATTAGGTAATTTTTTTTTCAGAAGAGTAATGTCAGATCTTCTGTTTTTGTACCTTTTTTCTTGTATTCTTTGATGCACAAAGCAAGACTTTTGATTAAAAAAAATCTCAAAATATGCAAACATCTTGCAATACTGTTTGTCCAAAAATATCTCGACATGACACGCCATATTGAATTTACTTTGGCTCTGAGGATGTGGCTATTTGAAGTGGTAAACTTTTTTTTAACAGGCAGTTTTCAAGCCATGGTGTCCCTTTAGAAATTATGACGGCTCTGTAATAGATCAACCGATTAGTTCAGACGAACGCTGCAGCCATGCAGAATGGACCTCAATGCAGATAATTGTTTTTTAAATGGTCTTTGCTAGGCTGGCTTTCAACGCTTCCAGTTCTCCCTCTTTTGCTTTCTCTCTCTCTCTCTCTCTCTCTCTCTCTCTCTCTCTCTCTCTCTCTCTCTCTCTCTCTCTCTCTTTCTCTCTCTCTCTCTTTTTCTTTCTTCATATGGCTTTAGCCGTCAGTGTAAATCAGGGGCATCCAATTAATATTGAATCAATTACACTGTGTGCGATTGCTTGCCGTATGAGCTGCCAGCAATTTTCAGTGCCAAAATGTGACCCGGATGAGTGGCTTAACAAAGACCCCTGCAATTTGAGCATTTTCCTCCCTTTATTCCTTATTGTCGAGTTTTGTTCTCTTTTCCCCCCTGAAATCGCCTACTATTTCACACATGGTCGTCCGTCATGATCACAATTATCATCAAAGCAGAAATCATCAGAATCCGGAGAGGAGTCTGGCACAGATCGTGGTTAAGTGGATCCAAAGTTGTCTGTCCAGGCCTGTGCAGCTGAAACATACCTCTCACAGTCCTCTCACAGTGTACTGGATTTCTCTGCTCCTCTCTGCTCTTGCATGTGGATGTGTGTGCATATGTGTACATGGCATCATTGTGACGACAGACGTGATAAATGGCTAGGGGATGTACTTGCTGTAGAAGCACTTGCAAATGTGGAAATGAGTATGTGTGTGTGCGCGTGTGCATGTGTGTGTGTGTGCAGAGTTGTCTTGGCATTGCAGGAGTGAAAAATCCTTTTATTTGTGCCGAGACTGGGGCACAGACGTGTGTGTACGCTGTAGTGCTTTCACCTCTGAATACACGCAGCCACCCATACACCACATCTTCCAGCATGTCTTTTTTTCCCACTATCAGGA
>BRDA01007842.1:6335-21076 GCA_036984385.1 Crenuchus spilurus | reverse complement strand
TCTCTCTCTCTCTCTCTCTCTCTCTCTCTCTCTCTCTCTCTCTCTCTATCTCTCTCTCTCTCACACACACACACACACACACACACACATATGACACTCTCACGCTCTAAATGTATATTTTTCAACAAATCAAATCAATATCACTTCCACATCAGGGCTGTAGACATCGTGAGTTAATTGTATTTTGTCTTCCTTCGTGCACTGCAAATTGTAGAGCCGCACTTCATAACACAGCAGAAATTAGCCTCATTGTTGCTTTAAATACTGAAATCATTTTCAAGTGTGCCACAATTACAGCGACTGTGCATACATTGTGCTGTTCCCTCAGTAAAGAGCAGGGTGGCTAAAGCCGAGCCTTGTTGCAGCTGTAGTGGGAGAGTGATGTATGCATTGTTGCGCTGCTCTACCAAACTCCGCTGATTTCTCTGATTATCATTAGCCAAGCCTGCGCAGTTGAGGTGTGTGTGTTTGTGATTGGAGAGGGCACATCTCTCCTCACTGTAATAATAAGGAAGGGGAGTCAGGTGTGCGTAAATCTCCCCAGCTCTTAATTGCATTTGTGGTGCAGCAGCCGGTGCACGAAAGAGAGAGAGAGCGAGAGAGAGAGAGAGAGAGAGAGAGAGCATGGGGTATATGTGCAGGATCCGGCTATTGCAGGGATTACACGCATAAGACAGAGGAAACGCCACTAGGACACAGATCCTCCACTGATTTCAAGCTGGGCTGACTCGCCATATTTACAATCCACAGCAATGGGCGAATCACACCTTTACCTGAGAATAACAGACCTGTAGGAGTTTACGTTGAGCGGTTTACTTAAAATAAATAAATAAATAAATATCTCATAACTACAACTTAAAAAGACATTTCTGGCCATTATAGTTGGTCGGTCCATTATTAAATCTTCTGATTGCGTAAAGTGAAGCTCCTAGTGTAAACAAAAAGCCCATAAGCTCATCATGACAACCAACATAAACATTTACAAATACGAATTCCAGTAAGAGTCTACTGCCATGAAAGCAAATGTAACCTTTATGACAATGTTCATGTAGCCTTACGTACATCACCCTTCAGTAAAGTATATAGTCTTGTATGTATATGTATATGTACATCTTCCATGCAGTCTGCCTGTTCTCTCTCTCTCTCTCTCTCTCTCTCTCTCTCTCTCTCTCTCTCTCTCTCTCTCTCTGTGTGTGTGTGTGTGTGTGTGTGTGTTTGTCTGGACTGAGTGCACTGGCTGAATCAGGGCCAGGTTTAGGATTATTCAGGGTCATGTAATGAGACACACATGGTGGTCCCCACCAAGAATGACATTAACATGATGTTTCTCTCACTGCTAGAAAAGTGCAGAGAGAGAGAAGGAAAGAGAAAATACCTTAGTTTCACATCCTTCTTATCTAGGTTCAGGAAAGTGAAAAGTAATAAGTGCGAAAGTCAGATTTTTGCCAGCCTGCCCAGGTTAATTACTGGCACGCTTGTGCCCAGAAGCGTTAGTCTCAGTTATCGCAATATCTCTTTCAAGTGATTTTTTCCTCCTCTCTCCTGCTTTCTCTCTCTCTCTCTAAGTATATAGTTAATAATCAGATTAAATCACAGTGTTTGGCTACTTATGTGCCTTTTCTGGCACAGACAGAAAGCAGGGTAATGCATAATGTTTGGATTGGGGATGTAGACAGAGATAGAAGTGATTCAGACTCTTGCGCTGGTCTTTATGGCACTTCCTCCATCCAGCTTTGTCTGCGAACAAGTGTTGGTCAAACAGGCCTTTGTTTGTGGTCAGTCACTCGGCACACCACAAAGAGTCTGGGCCAGGACAAAGAGCCGAGTGTGTGAGAGCAGCGCTGGGTCGGCTGGGCCACGGTGCTCCGGAGAATACTGATGCAAGACGGGCAGACAACTCTCTCTCTCTCTCTCTCTCTCTCTCTCTCTCTCTCTCTCTCTCTCCCTCTCTCTCTCTCACACACACAGAGACACACACACCATGATACACATGCTATACTGCTCAATTGACCCGTGTACTAATATCAAGAACCTGAGCGCATGCACACTCATACAAAACCTGATTATAGATAAACATATAGCCATAAACACACACACACACACACACACACACACACACACACACACACACACACACACACACACACACTATATTTGTATTTCTGTATCTATTTCTGTATCTATTTATGATGATTTTGTTTGAAAAAAAAAATATTTTTTACAAAATCTACAGAAGAAGGAAAAAAGGAAGTTGCTTTTAATGGAAGTCAATGGAACCAATATTTAAGTCATTTTGGCCCATTTCCTTTAATCCAGTCATTGTGACATTTACAGCCAGTGTTAAGATCACCAGTCATTTTAAAAGTATGTCAAAACTGAAAAATGACGGAGATGTTGGCTTTTACAAATGAACTTCATATACATGTGTTTCACAGATAGACTGACCTCTAACATTCACCATCATTACTGTAGTTTTTGAGAACATACCATAGCAATAAATCAATAAAGAGTCTTCTAAAGTTGAAACTAAAGAATATTCAGTAAGAATCAACCCTATATTTACACATTTGTTATTGCAGAGTCAGTGTGCATAATCAGCTTTTGTCAGTGATAGTGAAATGTGTTTCAGAGGTAGCAGGTGTAAAGGGACATATCCAACACAAATGATATGCAGAAGGTTCTTGAAAGCATAAGCTGCCGCGAAATTCTAAAATGATTTTACATGACATTGTCCTTTCTCCCCCTGCATTGGCTAATCCTGTTACTGCATTGTTCCATTACCTCAGTAACTATTATCGCTGAGTGCTGTTGAATCTTAACACAATTGTCAAGGACGAAACAAAAGCAGTCAGGATGTGTGAGTGACAGCAGGACCAGTGCAGGATGGATTCAGCAGGAAGATGCCAACAACTACCCAAATGTCCCGGACTCCTGTACATGTGTTAGAATAGGTGTACGTGTGTGTATGAGCGTGTGTCCGGTGCTTTTGTTTGGTGTGGATTGTGTCTATGTGTGTGTGTTGGGGGGGTGGGGGGGCAGAGGGGGTGATGTGTGTGAGGTAGGAGGCAGATGAACAATGGGTGAATCTGCATGTTGGGGATACAGGGCTGCCCAAGCTGTTTTAATCTGGCATCCATCTTAGTCTGCTGCCGCCATCGATCCAGACGGCACACACACACACACACACACACACACACACACACACACACACACACACACACACACACACACACACACAAACATACCACGCTTTCTTAGGGAGGCCAACTGGAGACAGGGCTCCAAATATTCACACTTTTCATTTATGTCACACACACTGTCTCAGAAATATGCATCTGTGCAGAATGCTTTCTTACACACACACACACACACACTTTCAGACTGTGTTTTAATCAAATTGAAAATAATTCTCATTTCTCAAATGCTGTTGCATAACCAACATGATTCCAGCTATCAACAACAGACTGTGTGTGTGTGTGTGTGTGTCCCTGCTTATATCAAACGAGAATCAAATGCAGCTGATCTCTCCTGAGGCACAGTTTACCCTCCAGCAGAGGTTAGTGAAGTAAAAAATAATTTACAAAAAGGATAAACATCATGGCTGAGCTGTTGGAAATTTTGCAAGTGTCTCCATCAGCTGGGAACAATTTGTTTATTTTTGCACTGTAAATCTAGCATTTTCTATGTGTTGCAGTTGCTGAGAGCAAGGTGGAGAGGGGTGGGAGTGGAGGTGGGGGTTGCTGGTGGGCGAGGGAGGCGCCTCACAGCATATTTCCTTCCTCCAAGTCTCGCGTTTCACCACGGGCACCAGTCACTCTGTGCCAAGCCATCACTGAGCTGTAACACAGCCGCACTTTTTTGTCAAGAGCATTTCAGCGTGCCTTTATCTAAATGCCGTTAAATGTGTCCCTCTGTGTGTATGTGTGTGTGTGTGTGTGTGTGTGATGTAGCTGGATTAGAAAGTCCTTTGAGGATGTGGTTGGCGGTGTGTATGTGTTAGGGAGGTGTGGGGGGGATGGAGCTGCTCCTGTTTTGCTGTGTCTCCATGCTGTAACATTGCTCTGACATTTTCCTGTGTTAAACCTGGCAACAGGCAGCATACACTCTCCTGTGTGTGTATATGTGTGTAAGTGTGTGTGTTAGAGAGAGAGAGAGAGCAGCCATGCGGCTGCCAGAGCCTACAGACCGGTCCAGAGACTGTCACCAGCTGTCTGAGCCTCACAGCCTGTCCACGCTGACCCGCATTCGCCACAAATTGGAGAGACTTTCTAATTAACTGAGGAATCGGCAAATTAGAGCAAGCCCCGCTCTGCGACTTCCCCATAAACGCTTAAAAGTGTCAAGCCACAGATTATCATCACGTCTAACAAACTCCTGGATCCAGCAGCCGCTATGAGACCAAAAACAGCATGGATGAAATCTTTCTCTCTCTCTATCCCTCTCTCATTTTCTCCCTGTCTTTCTCACTCACTATCTTCCTCCCTCCCCTACTCTCACTGTTCTCAGTCACGCATATTAAGCAGCCAGGAAGCCGACAGTGCCTCCCTGCTTTTACTGCCCGCATGTCTCAAATGCACAGCTCTCAAATTCTGCTCTTATAAAGACAGGAATTGACACAAAGAATATTCTCACTCTTTTTTTTGCTCTCTTGAGAAAATTAAAATTAGACCAAAAAGGAGAAGGAGGGGCGGCTAACTCCTTTTGGCATGCCATTGCTTTTAATTCTTCCCCCCAAAAAAGCCTAATAGCAGATTATTGGAGTACCTGTCTGTGGCTTGCTGACTCGCATCATTAGGACAGATTATGACAGTTTTGTCAGCAGAGGAAGCTGGATGTGAGTACGCCAGGCGCAGTCCCGGCATGCCATGCGCCAGAGCTGTGCCAGTCAATAATACCGCTGCCTGCACAAAGCTATCAATTATTGCCTGCAATTATTTGTCTAGTTGGATATTCAAAATGTCATGTGAAAAAGATGATTACACATTCTGCCGAGCCTTGCCATGTGTAATCAAATGAAGCAAGCCCTTGTTAAACATGGCGCTGCAGTAACCCGTCCTTCAGCTGCGTCTCAGCCCACGGCCAGACAAGAGGCAGCTTCCATGCTCAACGCACACAGGCCTTCTTTCTTCCTGTGCTTAGTTTGCTTCTGCCGGATGTTTATTAGCCTTGATGCTGCTTGATGCATAGCGCAGCATATAACAATATAAGTGATTCCGAAGTGAGTGATTGTGTCTGAATATGGACCAAGTGTCCCTCGACCTTTAACAAGAAACAGCCACTGCAATTCCGGCAATGCGAAATTGTGTAAAATAGCCTTTGCATGATAATAGAAAAATGTATACTAGGTTAAACCCTTGCAGGTGGCAACAATTAACTGTAATTTCTGCAGATTGTAATGATCCGTAATTTACCGTCCGTAGTTGGCCTTCGCATCAACCCCCTGATATAAAGTTGTGTGCAGTCTTGATTTGGCACTGAGCTTTCAGCTGTTGGTCTTTAGTTCGATTGTCAGGAGGCAGTCGTGGGTGGCAGTGCTGTGGAGCCGCACTGTGCTGTTATTTCTGTTCAACACCTCCCCTCTCTCTCTCTCTCTCTCTCTCTCTCTCTCTCTCTCTCTCTCCCCACTGGGTCCTTCTTCTTCAAGCTAAAGTTGATCACTTTCTCTGGGGACTCTAGATCTTTTAAAAAATCTGGATATGATGTTGGTCCACTGTAATGGCATTCAGATCCAGAATGACTTCATCTGAACCTTGAGGAATTATCCAGTGTTTGTTTAGGTTTTGGGGAGCATTTCTGCTGGAATAATGCTCCTCCGTTTATCAGCTTTTGAAGCCCTTTCTGTAGTTGCGGGGCCCAATTGTAACACATATGCGTTCCTTCACAGAAAAGGGCACACACACACACAAAAAAATGATGACCGCACAAAAGGGTGCAGGAGTGTCTGGAGGAGGCTGTGTGTGCCACTACGCCGAGCCTTCCAGAACCGCCCCTATTTGTGTGCATTAACAGGATTATCCCGCGAGCCCTCGGTGGCTCCGGCCTGCCTCCCTAACACACAGCAGCACTGCCTGCTCGCCTTGTTACATGCTTTGCTGCCTATTGAAGACTTCAGAGAAACCCCCTCTGAGGAAAACAAACGAGGAGATGAAAGAGTGCGCGCTGCCTGTTCAGCTCCGTTCTGCACCTCTCTCTCTCTCTCTCTCTCTCTCTCTCTCGCATCCCTCCATCTACCACACTCTAACTCTGGCTCTCTCTTTCTCCTGGGATGTGCTAGAAAACAGTGTATGATAGCAGTTTAAAGACCTCTGGCTTAGGAGGAGAGTTCAATCCTTCTCCCATGTCCATTTTTCCTCTTTGTTGTTGTTGGTGGTGTTTTTTCTTCTTTATGTGGACATTTTTTTTCTGACCGCTTGACCCGGCGCTTTTGGGAGAAGAGCAGATAGTTGTGGAAGTGAAACATAAGGTGCTCCTCTTAGTGGTGCTAATTTGCAGGGTTCAAACTGTCACTCATTACCCTTTTGGTAAATATCCAGTTTTCTGCTTTCTGGGGAGTAAATAGAGCAGGTTATTTTTGTCTGCGAGTGTGCAGAGTGACAGAACCTCTGCCTCTTTTCCTCTGATGCTGTAAATGTGTTTGTGTGATTTTTTATTTTCATTCACCAATGATTTAATAATCTGTTTCAGAAGCTTTTAATAGCTCTTTAGATTTTGTTACTTGAGCTAGGGGCTGAGTGATAATCGGCCTTAATCGTAATTTAAACTGATAATTAACTTTGTTTTCTGATTTTTGGAGAATTATTTCCGTTTTTGCACACATCTGATGGAAACATCATATAAATTGTCCATTTGTTAATTTCCACATGGGTAGAAGTGTTTTTCCAGCTTAAACAGCTTTATATTTTATAATTTTCTAATATTCAACTGTGTCAATTTAGTGTACTTTGTACAATTTCAGGCTATACATATGAAATTTATGATGGTCAAGCCCAAATATTAGTTATGAATAAATGTGACCCCGCCAGGGAAAACCAGGTCAAAGTCATTCTTTGTTTTTTGAAAATTTGTTTTTTTTTCAGAACAACTTTTTTCTGAATTTAAGTTTTGTTTTTGATCAAAATACATACTACGATAGATATCTGAGACTATTATCTTTCATTTACAGCAATAATACGCAGTGGCTAAGTTTTGTTGCTAATGTGAGTGACACGATATTGACACAATATCTCAAAAATTGCCCAGTGACTTTGGCCTGGTTTTCCCTGGTAGGGTCACAAATAATCAGTATCAGATAAAACAACTCCTAATTTGAGCATATTGATTGTATAGTAAATTTAATTTACATTGTATTTTCTATACAGTAGTGTATTATTAAAGATCTAATCATTTAGTTTAGCAGACTTTAGTGTAATGGGTCATAAATTAGCTAAATTAGTTGATTGAAAATGTAAAAAGTGAGGAACAAAGTATTTTTTGAAGAGTGTTCTCCCTTTGTAACAATTTATAGTCTCTGTATCTAGTCTCTGTACACAAGCTGAGGAGAATATAACACATTTTTATTCCTCAATACATCATCTTCATCCTCTTCCAACAGAAGAAGAGGTCTGTGTGTTTGAGAATGTGAGTTTATAATAAGAGAGAGAGAGAGAGAGAGAGAGAGAGAGAGAGAGAGATGTGTTTTTAGGCAGGAAGAGATCAGTAGACCATCAGTGTGTCTATTGAAAAATCACACACAAAGAATCTTTCATTGACGATCAGTGTTCGGCCGCTTGGCTGGTGTGTGTGTTTAATGTTGAAACCCTCCTGTTCCCTGCCTGCTTTATTATCTAATCTTGTAAATGAGTTGGTGGAGGAGCCGAGTACATTTAATGAGATTACAAATGAATTGTGAAGCAAATCATAGGTCATTGTCGAAGTGCCACTAAAAGTCAATTATTGTTTGAAATGTTCCTTTACTGTCACAATTGTCGACATACTTCACCGTCTGCTTCTGATTGAGAATCATTTTTCCTGTACACTGTCTGATGCTTATACTTTGTTCCACAGCTTTAAAGCAATTACAAATGAGCATGCTGGTTCATATTTTGGTCTTTGGCTTATTTTAAACGGGCAGTTTATATTAAACTGCGGAGAAGTGGCATATGGAAGTCATAAGTGCAGAGCCTTCCCAGGACTTGGACATGGTTCCTCCCAGGTTTCAGTGTGCTGAGATGTGCCAAAACCTGCCGTTAACACACTGTTATTCATGCTCTCTCCTCTCCCTCCCCAGCCCTCCACTGGCACTACTACTGTAGTGTTTTCATATTGTGTTTGTGCCTCATGCTCGCCTATTTCTGTACATGAATGAAAGACAGCGCTCAGCTGGGAAGGCGCTATTGTTTGCTTTTACAGCCTGGCTGCTGAGCAGCACTGTGAGTGGAAATGCCTGCGCACAGGGCTGGCCGGAGCAAAGCGTGGGGAGGCTCGGATTCCCTGCCGTGCCTCGAGACCACGCTAACCCTTACTGGGGCGTCTTCAGCCGCACCGCCCGTGCTTTGTTTGGGCCTTCTCAAAAGCCGTGCTCCGCTGGGCCTTGGCCTGTGGTGCCATTCGGGAGCATGTTTTTAATAAGAGCCGTGTTTACTGCCATGTGATACTTTCATTAGACAGCAGAGCGGCTGCTGTGGGGGGGCGTTTGAGCAGGCGGCCGTGCTGGGCCCCGGGTCTTGGGCTGGAGAGGAGGGAGGGAGGCTTCATGAATGATTAAGCCCAAATCGGTAGTGCCTCTCTCTGGCCAGTGAGAGCCAGGGGGCTGATGAGGGAGGGAGTGGGAGCGGACATAAAGAGAAGATCCATGTGTGTTCGACTTCATAACCATTCTCTCTCCTCGCACTTTCTACAACCCGTGATCCTCTAATCATTTTTTTAATGGACTGCAGAAAAATTTTGCCTTCTGGTCCAGTTGGCTTATTTATATAATAAGATTTCTTTTCTGAGACATTGCACCAGATTCTGTACTTCTGTAGTTCTCATCTGCACTGTTTGACAGGATGGACTAACTGAACTCTCTCTCTCTGTTGTTTCCCGAAGGTAAAGATGAGCCCAGCAGCTACACCTGCACGACCTGCAAGCAGCCATTCAGCAGTGCCTGGTTTCTGCTGCAGCATGCCCAGAACACTCACGGCTTCCGCATCTACCTGGAGAGTGATCGTGGGAGCCCCCTCACTCCCCGGGTGGGTGCCCCATCAGGGCTGGGCGCTGACCATGCATCCCAGCCTCCCTTACATGGCATCCACCTACCTGAGGGCAGCCCCTTCAACTTGTTACGGATACCTAACTCTGCTCGTGATGGCCCGCCTCTGCGGGAGGGGCGGTTCCCCCCTACACCACCACTCTTTAGCCCTCCACCCCGCCATCACCTGGATCCGCACCGCATGGAGCACCTGAGCCCGGAGGAGTTGGCCCTGGCCACCCACCACCCGAGTGCCTTCGACAGGGTGCTGCGCCTCAACCCCATGCCCCTGGACCCCCCAGCCATGGACTTCTCTCGCAGGTTGAGGGAGCTGGCCGGCAACACCTCAGGGTCAACTCCGCCTCTCTCGCCCAACCGGCCCAGCCCTATGCAACGGCTGCTGCAACCATTCCAGTCGGGAGCCAAACCACCCTTTCTGTCCACCCCTCCACTTCCCTCCATGCAGTCCCCGTCCGGCTCTCAGTCTACTCCAACTCCACTGCCCCAGCAGCCCAATACACCCATGAAGTCCAAGGCTTGCGAGTTCTGTGGGAAGACGTTCAAGTTCCAGAGTAACCTGATCGTACACCGGCGTAGCCACACAGGCGAGAAACCCTACAAGTGCCACCTGTGCGACCATGCCTGCACCCAGGCCAGCAAGCTGAAACGCCACATGAAAACGCACATGCACAAGTCCTCGCCCATGACGGTCAAGTCTGATGATGGCCTCTCCACAGCCAGTTCTCCAGAGCCTGGGACCAGCGACCTGGTGGGCAGTGCCAGCAATGCCCTAAAATCTGTGGTGGCCAAGTTCAAAAGTGAGAATGACCGCCTGATTCCAGAAAATGGAGAGGAAGAGGAGGAAGAGGAAGAAGAAGAGGAGGAAGAAGAGGAAGAAGAGGAGGAGGAGGAGGAAGGGGAAGAAGAGGAGGAGCTGGAACGGGAGGGCAGCCGCAACAGCTTCCACTTTGGCCTGAACCTTGAGGCTGCACGTCACCATGAGAACAGTGGAGGACGCCTGGGTGTGTCTGAGGATGGCATCCCACGCTCCTTGCCCGAGGTGATGCAGGGCATGGGGCTGGCAGCCAGCATGCAGCATTACAGTGAGGCCTTCCATCAACACAAGCGGGGAGCACTGAATTCGGACAGTGATGTACACAGGGACATGTCTGATGAGGGCTCAGTGTTGGAGTCCGATCGAGCGCAGGAGGGTTGTGGCTCAGCCATCAACGGTCGAGGCTCATCCCCTAGTGAGTCAGCCTCGGTGGGTCTGTCCAAGAAGCTACTACTGGGCAGTCCCAGCTCCCTCAGCCCCCTGTCCAAACGCATCAAGCTGGAGAAGGACTTTGACCTCCCCACACCCACCATCCCCAATACAGAGAACGTGTACTCCCAATGGCTGGCTGGCTATGCTGCCTCCCGCCAGCTCAAGGACCCCTTTCTTAACTTTGGGGATTCCAGACAATCGCCTTTCGCCTCATCTTCAGAGCACTCCTCAGAGAATGGCAGCCTGCGTTTCTCCACACCCCCAGGGGAGCTGGATGGTGGTGTCTCTGGCCGTAGTGGGACAGGCAGCGGAGGGAGCACACCACATCTCGGGGGTCATGGCCGACCCAGCTCTAAAGATGGCCGGCGCAGTGACACCTGTGAATACTGTGGTAAAGTGTTCAAAAACTGCAGCAACCTAACGGTACACCGGCGCAGCCACACGGGTGAGCGGCCCTACAAGTGCGAACTCTGCAACTACGCCTGCGCCCAAAGCAGCAAGCTCACGCGGCACATGAAAACGCATGGGCAGGTGGGCAAGGACGTTTACAAATGTGAAATCTGTCAGATGCCTTTTAGTGTGTATAGCACCCTGGAGAAACACATGAAAAAATGGCACAGTGATCGCGCCTTGAACAGCGAAATTAAAACTGAGTAGTGATGGAGAATGGAGGCACACCTGCCAGTTAACAGCAACCCTCCCCCAAATCCCCACCCTTGTAGATTTTTCCCTGTTTGGCTAGTCCAGTGGAGGCTAAGACGACGTGCTTGGCACCACCAGCACACCCTTCTTCATTTACCGTTGAATGCATGTTCTGTATCGGGGCAATACTATTGCATTGACGCAAACTTCGAGCCTTTCTCTTGTGCAATAATTTACATGTTGTGTATTTTTGTTTTCTTTTTTCTTTCCCTTTTTTGATAATTAGACAGCATGCATGGTATGTTTTGGCTATTTTTAAAAAAATTGTCCCTGGTTGGTTAGTTGTTGAGTAAATGTGTTGCTGTTTTCTCGTTCTGTTTTTTCGTTTTTAATTCAAAAAATGAGAAGAGAAAAGAAAAGAAAAAAAACAACCATGCTGCATACATTCTGTAATACATATCATGTACAGTTTTGTGTTGTAACATGGAGGACAACAGTCTATTGCTTAAACCCTCTTTGGAGGGGCTGGGAAATCGCACTTAAACAAATCTTTCAAAAAGATGTTCTGTCCACATAGGGTTGAAAATATGAATTGGCCCCTATTATGGAATATAAAATATTGACAGCCTTTGAATTTCTTAAAAATTTTAAATAACAGAAAATGATCAAGATAAGAATTTGTACTATCATTTGGTAAAACAAACAAAAAAAGAGAGTGCCTTGGATCTTGAAACTGCATTGGTTAATCTTCCTATCTGCTATAAGCTTGGAATCTCAGCCAGATACTGGAAATAATGGATTTATTTGATTCACATAAGGTTCTTGCATCAAGTACCTGACTTGGACAGTCTGCAAGGAAATGATGATAATCAAAAAGCTCAAAGCGAATTTGTAGTTAATCATCATTAGCTACCTACGACACATGCATCCTTCTGTTGTGGTCTTTGTGTTTGTGCACGGTACATCCAGTATTGTGTGGGACTCAACCATGTTTACTCCAGTTAAGGGTACTGTACTCAGCGGTACAGGTTTTATGTCCACAATCATAAGCTCTTACATAGTTTGTGAAGATTCTGTTCTCAGTAGCACAGCAGTCTTTCATTGCATAATGTGTGTGTGTGTGTGTGTATGTATGTATGTATGTGATCATCCACTGCAGATACATTTGTGGGCCTATTTTTTTTCTGAAGAATGCATTTGAATATTTACACGTCTCAGTGATGATTAACTATGAATTGCCTACAAAATCCTCAAAAGAATATCTCTAGCAAAGACTGCAGTACTTAACACCTGTGTTCCCTAAATTCTTCATTCAGAGAGAAAGGGGAGAGGTAAAGAGGGAATGAACAGTACAGATGACTTTTTTGTATGTAATATGTGTTTTTGGGGAGATTTCTTTTTAGTTAAACATCCTACCATTTTTTTGACAGCCATGTATTCAGTGTTTAGATAGCACTTGTCACTCGGCCCCTTCAGTCTGTGTCTGACGCTCTGATTGGTGGGATAGTGGTTGAGTATAAATTAAGACTGCTTGCTTATACAAAAAGAAAAAGTGCACTGTTAAAAGTTTCCCAGTTTACAGGTATTCACACGAGGGGAAAACTTCATATAATGCTAAAAAAGTAATAAAAATATATATACAGTGTCATTGTTTAACATAACAAAGCCAACTCCTGCCCCCCCCAAACCCCAACCACCCCCACCGCCCAGAAAACCCAACTCCAGTATGATGTTCAAGCGTCGGAGCGTAGACCTCCTGTCAAACAATGGACGATTGAAACTTGCTGCTTTCACTGCAAGAACATTTTTTTTGTACAAAAAGAAACGTTTTTAAGTATGAATATAAAAACAGCATTTTTTAAAAAATAAATAGCAATTCATTATCTTAGGGGAAACTGTATTTAAGTTTGTTGATGTTTCTCTTTCCTCTTCGTCTTGGTGGTGTTCAAGACTTGATCACTATATATATAGAATGGGAAAAAAATCTGTGATTTTGTTTTTCTTTTTTTTACTTTATTCTTTTATTTTATTTTTAATTTAATTTTTTTCCACCGTGGCTCTTCACAGCTCTTCAGGTCAAACGTTAACTTGCATTGGGGAAAGGTTTAAGATTATATATAAATATATAATAGAGAACTTAAATATAGGAAAATGCACACTCATGTTCAATTCCTATGCTAAAAACACATTTATGATCTACTTTTTTTTCTGTATTTCTAGAATGGTATTTGAATTAAATGTTCACCTAGTGTAGGCACTATAGTATTTATATTGAGCCTTGTATTTTTAACTGTTGCTTGTTCTCTCAAAAGGTATTATTGTACCTTTTTTGGTAGTGGAAAAAAACAACAAGCTGCCACGGTATATTTTTTTAATTTGGCAGGATAATATAGTACGAATTATTTGTATGTTTAAAAAAAATTAAATGAAAAAAAAATTCAATAAATAAATAAAAAAACCTAAAGTATGTGGCATTGTATAAAGGAGGCCATCTAATGGTTTCCCTGAGGAGTCTTTTTGCGAATGTCCACACTAGCTAAAACAGGTGGTTGTACATATCTTTTTTCTGTTCTTTTTTTAGACTCTCCTCTTCTGCTGCCATTCTGTATGCAGTAATGCAAGCTGATGTTGGGTTCTTCTGTAGTGTGCTTCTCTGTCTTCTCTCACCTATCTCACCTGACTACATTCCAGCATCTTAAAGAGAACAAACTTCATATGCAGTAAATAACCAGTACAGAAATGAAAATCATTCAAATAAATGAATTAAAAATAATCAATGTTTTGCAGGTTTTTTTTTGTTGTTTTTTGTTTTTTTTTCATTGCCAAATACTAAATGGTGCTTTATATTTAGATTGGGATGACTTTCATATGCAAAGCATATTTAAAAATGAAATGGAAATAATGGAAAAGCCCGCTTGAGTTCATACTTTTTTGTAAATGGCAATGCGGAATATTTTGTTATCAGCCTTTTCTATTCCTGTTCTGAAAGCTGTTTGTTGTAACTTGAACTTGAACTTTATCTTTTACAATGGGAGTCACTATTTATTATTACTTAAATGCTCTGTTCAGAACGGAGACATGGAATGGATCTTTGTTTTTTTTTGTTTTCTTTTTTTAAATTTTTGTTATTATTGTTTTTCTTTAAAAATGACCAAAGGTCATTAACAACTTTTGCTTTTTTGTTGTATTTGTTTCTGGTCTTTGTTGAGTTTTATTGGAGAAACCACTGTCTGTGTTTTCTGGCAGTTGTCTGCATTATCCTGTTCACACACCCATTTTGTCCCTTTATTGAAAACAATTAATAAAAAAAATTAAAGTATGACTTTGTTGATAAAATTTCTGTGGGTTTGAAATAAAAGTACGGCACAGTAACATTTAATTTGAAGTTTATCTGCACAAGGGACTTTATACCATATGCACAAGCACTGAATAATACATTTATAAACAGTTTATTTCAGTGATTGCAAGATGACATAAAATATTTAATGTGGAGTAAGTGACATTGTATTGACATAAGAGGACTTAAACTAAAGTGACAGACATTTATTCCATTTTAACACATAAAATGTGTTCCAAAATGCTGAGCGATTCAAATGTGAAAAATGAGGGACATATAGTTTGTCG
>BRDA01007841.1:79362-116542 GCA_036984385.1 Crenuchus spilurus | reverse complement strand
CTGCCAGCGGATCCAACTTACCACCAGGTAGTGATCAGTTGACAGCTCAGCCCCTCTCTTTACCCGAGTGTCCAAGACATAGGGCCGGAGATCAGTTAAATCACTGAGATGGAAACAGTTCTTTAGATTGGTATGATCTGGCCAGAGCTGTTTGCATTGAAGTGTTTTTGACAGGAACCAGCCCTCCAAACTTTCAGCCTGCAAAACTGCCTGAGAGAAAATTATCACACAGAATTGTTACAAATATGCCTGTTAGCTGATATTTAAATTATTTAAAAATGTTTTTTTAAGTTTTGATCTAAAACAACAGATGAAAATATTTTACCTCAAATATTTTTTTCATACAGAGATTCAAGCAAGAATTAGTGAAACACAATACTACCCAAAGAACTATTTTGGGCACGATGTCATTTTGTATAATATTTTTTATTTATATATATATATATATATATATATATATATATATATATATATATTTAATGTATTTGTGATGAAAACCCTGATTTCTGTCACCACTGCTGTAAAGCATTTAGTACACTCTTAAAAGATGTGGTTCTTCAAGGGTTCTTTAGTAAAGAAAATGGGTATATATAGAGCCATGAACACTCAAAGAACCCAAAGGCTTCTTTGCATACAGAAAGGGTTCTTCAGATTAATGAGGAATGTGCTGTAGATGGTTCTATATAGTGCCAAAAAGGGTTCTTCTATTATTATAAACTTGACATTGTAACTACAGAAGAACCCTAAATAGAAATTTTTATAGAACCATCTACAACACTTTCCTCATCAATCTGAAGAATGTTTCATCACGGAAAGAATCCACATAAAGGTTTCTTTTTGAGTGGTCATGGTTATTTATATATATAATATTTTTCTTTACTAAAGAACACTTGAACCCTTTGATTCACAAATGTTGTGAATAATATCAGCAATTAAACTGATGAAAATGTAAAAAAATCTGTTGAATTTTATTTTAAGCTGCATTTTATGATGATATTATCATGGATACATAGCTTCCCAGTGTCACTATCAGTCAGAATTAGGAAAATGCATTAATAACTATTTTATAGTGAATAAAATATGTTCCCCTTTCTAAATCTTAAAGTTTCTATATCACATTTCTAAAGCTTACCAAAGCAAAGTTACTCAAGTTTTGGCAGTGGCGATTCTCCTTACTGAGTTCTTTCTTACTGTTTCCTGTTATTTGTGTCTGTCAATCTTACTGTCTCTTCTTCTTCTTGATCTATGTGTTTGGAAAGGTGGAAGGACATCACGAGAGACTTTCTACATCCCCCAGAGCTCCTGTTCTAGAAACTGTACAGCTGACACAGGCAGGGAAAAAATACTCTTCTTATTTTGCTTGCGTTGTGCATTAGCCATTACTGGTCAGCTTATCCAACCTCCAGATTTTCCTATGCTTCCTATAAGAACTTGCCTGCTTGGGGCAAAAGCACAAGGCTTGTTACAGTAAACAGAGAATTCTCAGACACCTGCTAGACTCAGGCTCCTCTGATCTCAGTTAAGTGCAGTGGAAATTGAGTGGAATTGGATAAGATACATGCAATGAATACTAAAAATGCCCGGAGAGTTTGCCCTCATCCTTCAGAGTGGACCGGAATTAATGATTTGAGGATGCACAGCGGAGGAGCCTGAACCTGCTGCAGCTGTTTTGTGGCAGATTGAGATAAGAAGCTCGTAGCTGATGAGAAAGATGCCAGCATAAAGCAGAGGATGTTATGAAATCCGTAAAAAACTTTGATGACGGCTACGCAACATGGAAATCGATTTTTCTAGGGAAGCGGAAAAACCACCTAATCATGATATTGGTAGAATGATAGTGCTGATCCGCCTTAGCTAAACCTTGACATCACAACAACATCATAAATATGCCATCCACAAGAATTTCTCTTGCTTAAAAGATTGCTATCATCCTCACTTTTTATATTTATTTATTTGTTTATTTTTGTAACAGGAAGCTATGATGGACCTTTTGACATCCACAGAGGGATGGGAACTATAGTGTTGGCAAGGCCTCTAGATGCCGAGACTCAGTCTCTCTACAATATGACTGTTCAGGTGACTGATGGGACAAATACAGCAACTACACAGGTATGTTTATACTGTGAAAGCATTCCTACTGTGAAAAAGTATTAAAAAAATATAAAAAATGTTGTATATTAGAAAAATAGTATATGGAATATACTTAAAATTGCCATTTAAACAAACTACTGCTAATGCATTAGTGTGAAATACCTTCTCATGGCTAGTAGGACCAAAATATTTTGTAACAATAAATAGCAGAAAAATAAATAGCACAAAATCGGAAAAACAAGGATTCAGATATTTGCCCAGATCTCCAAATGGAGCAAATTATCACTCTAGAGGTGGAAAGAATAGCTTCAGAAGGCAGTAAAGCATTATTCCTTAATTGATATATTAATTGCTGTGTGTTAACACTCACTGTAGCTCAGTAGACATGCATAACATATGGCTATTACATTGTTACATATTCCAAACATCTGCTAAACTCCAGCTCCTATGTGATCAACCATAACATTAAAACCTTGTATCTACACTCATTGTCACTTTGTCACTTTTACAGGCAGTTGTTCATCTGTTTCTCTGTATACATTGTTAGCCTCCTTTCATCCTGTTCTTGAATGGTCAGGACCACCACAGAGCAGGTATGATTTAGGCAGTGGATCACTCTCAGCACTGCAGTGATACTGATGTGGTGGTTGTGTGTTAGTGTGTTGCACTGGTGTGGAGTGGATCATAAACAGCAGAGCTGCTGAGAGAAACAGATGGACTTGAGTCTGTAATTGTAGTACTACAAAGTGCTCCTACAATGTTAGTGAAGCTGATAAAATCTACAACGGTTGTAGATACAAGGAAGTTAAAAGAAGTTAAAACACTAATTCATCTTGTGTTTAGTAGGGCCACATTATATAGAGAAAAATGTTTAGGTATTTATGTCTTTACAATGAATAACAATGTGAAAATATCACAACTATTACATCAGTATTGACAAGGCCAGTATCTCAAAAGCTATACATCAGGCAGCCCTAAAGGTTTGCATTTATCATTGCTATGTCACTGGTCCTTTATTTGAATATATTGTGTATAGTGTGTATTTACTTAGTGAGTTAGTGTCCCTTGGTTATAATGTACCACTTTATTTTCAAACACATGGGCTTGATTGCTCATACTATATATACAGATGACTCACCTATGCACTTTTACAGGTTTATTGTCTTTGGCCTTATTATTAAGAGATAATGCAGATGCTTTAACTTGTCTTCTTCTGCTGATACTTTCTCCAGGTTTATATCAGAGTTCTGGACAGCAACGACAATGCTCCTGTGTTCTCTCAGGCCCTGTATGAAGTCTCAGTTTCAGAGGACACACCAGCTGACACAGAGATTCTGCGTATCAAAGCCACAGATAGAGATGAACGGGCTAAGCTGAGCTACTCTATTCATGGCAGCGTCGATCCGGCCAGCATGCGCATGTTTCGCATAAATCCGGGCACTGGTATCATGTACACGGCTGATCTTTTGGACTACGAGACACGCACCCAACACATCTTAACTATTATGGTAAGAACACACAAACATTCAAATTACAGTGAATAAAGAGATGTTTTTACATTATTATGTTATCCGGATTGTTTTTTCGGATGCTGAAAATCAAGCAAAATTTATATGGAAATTGTCAAGTATGACATTGTCAGTTACTCAGCCCAGTCATGTCCTTTACTCATTTATGTCTGTTTCAGCTCAGTTTAGTTTTTTTCCATTTTGTTGACAAATCTTTTTCCCCATATCCATGTTTTTCATGCTTTTTATTCCTTAAATATATTTTCTGTCTCTGTTTTTCTTTTTTTTTTAAATATTTTATTCATTTGTTTGTGTATTTTGTGTTTATTTAGATGTAAATCTACATTTTTTATTTTTCTGTAATGTTTTTAAGGCAATTTTAATCCTGATTTCAGGTAACACAGTTGCCTGGGGGTCTTAATGAAATGTCTGTCATATTTGCTGGTCAAAAAAAATATTTTTTCACCAGATCAGTCTGTGGTTTTAACGCCTATCTAATGAACATGTGGTTTAAGACCCTTTTAATGTAAATTAGGCACTTCTTGCTCTGTCCCCTTTTCAGCAGGAACATTGAGGGCAGCAGAGCAGAGCAGAGCAGAGCAGTGCAGAGCTGCAATAAACTCCAGGGCTGTTTTCACTGCTTTGTTTTCACCAAGACTACCTCCCCCTGCCTTGTTTGACCTCTCTCAGCATTTTGGTGCTCTCTATCAGCTGTTACCAGCATTATAACTGTGTAATGCCAATGCAAGTTACACAGACAATGTACCAGCATCTACACCAATTAAAATAAAATAAAATAAAAGCAGATTACCTTCGGTTTCAACAACCAACGGCACACTTTGGGATGCATCTGTGTGTGTATGTGTGTGAGAGACAGGCAGTGATAAGTGTATGAAAATGACTTTACTGCAACATTCATAGACAGACTCTTCTATGGCCACAACAGCACAACTAAAGCACAATATGGCCAAAACAAAGTACAGCAGCACATAAACATGTAAAACTATACTTTCTCTCACAAACACTGAGGGTTCACTTAAAGATAAATGCATCATTTAAATGATTTCTGTACTAATCACTCTACATTTTACTGTCAATATTCCTCCTTATTTGCTAGGTGAAAGACCAAGAGTTTCCATATTACAGAGATCTGACTCGAATCACAGTCAATGTGGAAGATTCCAATGACCAAAGTCCCTTTTTCACACACACGGTATATGATGGGGTGGTGATTGAATCAGCTTCTCCTGGGACACCTGTTGTACAGGTCACAGCACTGGATAAAGATACAGGAAGGAATGGGGAGCTAGTATATGCAATTGAAGCAGGTGGGTTTCTAAATTTATGAACCAGCTTCTCATCCCTCATATCACATGAATGCTCTTCAATTATCATTTGACTGTAGGAGATATTTATTGCCTCATTATTATTAATTCATTAATTTCATCCACATGTGGTGTATTTTTGTTATGTGCAGCTTACATATTTACAGTGTGAAAGTTCCACACTGCTGAAATGAAATGTTTAGTTAAATTTCTTAAGTGATCATAATTTGACAAATGCAGGAAGCAAATGTAAAATTACATTAATTGCTAAATTAATCAGTTTATATGTATTTACTGTATTTAAAATACTGAACAAAACATAACATATTGAATGTGCCCTAGCCTTAGCACAATGAACATTTATGTTATTTTCAATTGTAATTTCATTTAAAAATAATAAAACATCTACTTTAACCAGGGGTATGCAAACATTTTCACTCAAGTGTATCCAATTCTGTAAATGACCTATTTCTCCTTTGCTGTCTGCTCTGTGGTATTCTCTTCTCTTTCAGGCAACACTGGAGGGGCATTTGGAATTGATTCACTGTCTGGCATAATTTCAGTGGCTAGAGAGATGGACCTCACATCTGTTAGGCATTACATCCTCACCGTGCGTGCCACAGATGGAGGCACTCCAGCACTAAGTGCCACAGCCACTGCCAGGATTTCCATATCACTCTCAGACTTCTCAAGCCCCAAGTTCACTCAGCTGGAGTATCAAGCTGAGATAACTGAAAATGTGCCAATTGGTACGTTTGTCACCAACATTAGTGCTGTGAGCCGTTCAGCTCTCATTTATGACATTATGCAAGGGAACAGTGACAGAAGGTTTGCAATCAACCGCTACACAGGTGTAATCACGACTCAGAAGTCATTAGATTTTGAGGGCATGGCAACCTACATGCTGGTCATTCAGGCCGTCAGCATGGCAGGGATTGTTTCCACTGCGACAGTTAACATCCAGGTGGTGGATGAGAATGATAATCCACCAGCTTTCAAACAGCTGTACTACTCTGGAAGCATTAGTGAAACAGCACCCATCAATAGTGTGGTTTTAGGTGAAAATGGGAGCCCCCTTGTGCTCCAAGCCATGGATGCTGATAGGAACCAGAACGCACTGTTAATCTTTGAGATTATAGAAGACAAGGCTAAATTGTTTTTCACTGTCGACTCTGGTACTGGATCAGTCAGGACTATTGCAAATTTGGATTATGAGACTTTTAGTGGGTTTTACTTCCATGTCAACGTGAGGGACAGTGGTACTCCCCAACTGACTGCAGAGAGTCCAGCTGAGGTTGCAATTAAGGTAGTGAACATCAATGACTCTCCACCACAGTTCTCCCAGGATGCCTACGATACAGTCTTGCTGCTTCCTACATATGTTGGTGTAGAAGCTTTGAGAGTGGAAGCATCTGATCCTGACCTGACCTTGAGTACTGAGCTGATTTATTCTATGGCTGACAACAACTTGCTCTTTTCCATTGAGCCCAGCTCAGGCATCATCACAGTCAAAAACAACAAACTGTCCCAAGACCGCTATCGGTTTAATGTGAAGGTGTCGGATGGGCGCTATTCAAGCACAGCTCTTGTGACTGTGCTAGTCCGGGAAGCTATAGACAGTGGCCTCCTCTTCAGCCAGCTCTCATATTCCTCCTCTGTGCTCGAGAACACTTCAAATATATCTACAGTCACTGTGGTTAATGCAATAGGGAACCGTCTAAACGAGCCACTTAAGTATTCACTGCTAAATGCAGGAACTCGCTTTACTATCCGACCCACATCTGGAGTCATAAAGACTACAGGAATTGCGTTTGATCGTGAGGAACAGGAATTCTATGAACTAGTGGTTGAAGTGAGTCGAGAGTATGACCGACTGAGGGTGGCCCGAGTGACTGTACAAGTGCAAGTGGAGGACGTCAATGATAATGCTCCTGAGTTTATTGGCCTTCCATATTACGCTGCAGTGCAGGTAGATGCACAACCAGGCTCTTCCATATTCCAGGTGTCAGCGACAGACCAGGACAAATGGACGAATGGGAAGGTTTCCTATGAGCTCAAGGAGGAGCACAGGCATTTTGAGATAAACTGTATAACTGGTGAACTCACCCTTAAACGAGCATTTGTTGCAGACCTGTCCAATGTTGAATACCCAGTGGTCATTCTTGCACGAGATGCAGGCTACCCTTCCCTGTCCACTGCAGTAGAGCTCCCTGTCACTGTAGTTAACAAAGCAATGCCTGTTTTTGACAAGCCCTTTTATGGCATTTCGGTTAGTGAGGATATAGCTGTGTCCACCCCTATTTTAAGCATTAATGCTACAAGTCCTGAAGGTCAGAACATTATTTACACCATTGTGGATGGGGATTCCTCTCTAAATTTTGACATTGGTTTTGACAGTGGTGTCATCAGCGTCATTTACCCATTAGATTATGAGACCATATCCTACTACAGACTAACAGTCAGGTCCACAGACACACTTACCGGAGCTAGATCAGAGGTGGATGTTGACATTGTTGTTGTGGATGTGAACGACAATGCACCTATATTTGAGAAAGATTCATATTCTACCATTCTGACTGAGAACTCAATGATTGGCTCGGCAGTGGTGCAGCTCTTAGCGACAGATAAGGACTCTGAAAAAAACGGTGCCATTAGCTATCAGATTCTCTCAGATGCTTTCAATAGCACCGACTACTTCCACATTGACAGCAGCAGCGGTGTTGTCCTCACAGCCCGTCTTTTGGACTATGAACTTCTACAGCGCTATAGTTTCATTGTTCGGGCAACAGACAATGGCTTTCCAGCCCAGAGCAGTGAGGTCATGGTCACTGTCTTTGTGAATGACACGAATGACAATCCTCCATCCTTCAACCAGCCACAGTACGAGGCTTTTATCAGTGAACTTGCTCCCAGGGGACACTTTGTGACTTGCGTCCAAGCTTCTGATGCAGATAGCTCAGATGCTGACAGGCTAAGGTATAGCATACTTTCTGGAGATGACAGGATGAACTTTGTTATGGATTCTCAGACTGGAGTCATCTCCTTGTCCAACCAGCGTAAGCAGGGCATGCGGCCAGCATACATCCTTAATGTGTCTGTATCAGATGGGGTGTTCACTAGTACAGCACAGGTGAACATACGAATCCTGGGGGCTAACCTGTATAGCCCTGTTTTCAGCCAGAGGTTTTACCTAGCTGAGGTGCGAGAGAATGCGCCTGCAGGAACCCGAGTTATTCAAGTACGAGCCACAGATGAGGACTCTGGGCTTTTTGGTCAAATCATGTATTCATTTATCAATGACCTTGGGAAGACTCAGTTTAGTATAGGAGCAGATGGAGTCATCACCACTGCTCAGAAACTCGACAGAGAAAGTCCAGTAAACAGGGACATTGTGCTGACTGTAATGGCTCTGGATGGAGGCGGACGAGCATCTTTCTGCACTGTTAGAGTAATGCTAACAGATGAAAATGATAATGCACCACGTTTCAGGGCTGTAGAGTATAGGGTTAGCATTAAGTCTAATGTAGCCATGGGTTCTTTAGTGACTCAGATTCAGGCTCATGACCCAGATGCTGGAGATAATGGCAGAGTAAGTTATTCCCTCTACAGTGAGGCACGGCTTCCTCTAGTAGATGTGTTAGAGATTGAGCCTGACAGTGGTTGGATGGTTACAAAGGGGAGCATGGCTCATTTAAGAGGAACTGTTCTCTCCTTCTTTGTCAAAGCTACAGATGGAGGAGTCCCTGCCAAGCACTCATTGGTGTCTGCCTTTATCCATGTTCTGCCACCTGATGCCAACATACCAACATTCAGTCAACCCCAATACTCCTTCACTGTACCTGAGGATACACCTGTTGGGACAGCCTTAGGTTCAGTATATCTAGCTGCAGGTCAGACAGGAGCTTTTGCTGTGGTCAATGGTGAGACAATCGAGAGCAACCAGGGAGGAACATTTCTAGTGGAGAGAGAGACTGGCCTTCTCAGGCTTGTTAATGCACTAGACTATGAGCAAGTCAGCATTTACCGCTTCAAAGTGTCTGCTACCATGAGACAGGCATTGGTTGAATCCATTTTTGTAGTGGATGTGGAAGTAAAAGTGCTAGATATAAATGACAACAAGCCTTATTTTGAGACTAGCTCATATGTGGCTATGGTTATGGAGGGCATGCCTGTAGGAACAAGGGTTATTCAGGTACGTGCACTGGACCCTGATTGGGGTTCAAATGGACAAGTTACTTACAACCTTGGGCCATCCCTGAATCAGGATAATGATCAAAGCTTTGGCAGAACCTCTGCAACTGGTGCCATGTTTGCAATTGATAGCAAGACTGGATGGATCACCACTCTAGGGGATCTAGACCACGAAATGTGTCCATCTTATACTTTCAGTGTGGTTGCATCAGATCTAGGAGAACTAATGTCACTCTCCTCAACCGCTGTGGTTACTGTGGCCATCGCTGATGTCAACGACAACCCTCCTGCCTTTGAGAGGGGCTACTACAGGGGTGCTGTGAGAGAGAGTGATCCAATTGGAGAAGTTGTGTCTGTACTCAGCACTCGAGACTGGGACACGTCTGATCAGAATAGGCTCGTCAGCTTCCATATTACAGGTGTGTATTAAACGAGGCCATGATTTATGACTGCTGGAGGCTCTCAGGAAAAGATAATCACATTGAAAGGGTTTAATTTAATGAACTGAGGGAGTAAAAACAATGCAAGTGAAAAGCCATCTGCTTTATGTGTCATATCCTTTGTTTAAAGCCCATTTAGGGGAGTGAGCAGATTGTCACAATTAAGCTCAGTATGTTGCTCATGTTTGTAATAACTCTAAGTAGTTCAGCTATGTGTTCCAAGGTGCCACACATTATGTGTGCCACTCTGTACATGTTTACTTAGCTGACACAGAAGAGTTGAGTTAATGTAGAGTACCATTTAAAAGTTTGGCCTTACGTACTCATCCAGGGTTCACTTTATTTTTTACTATTCTCAGCATTTTGGAATAATAATAACCACATCAACAGTATTTAGGACTCATTTAGGATGTGACTCTGAAAACACTGAACTTTAGGTAACACTTTATAATAACTTTTATTAATAGCTATTAACTAATGATTAATAACTGTGAACAAATCATTACTTCATGAGAATTTCATTAATAAATGATTTACTAATGATTTACTAATGATTTGTTAACATTTGCAAAAATGAATACAATCATTAGTAACTACATGAACTGTCATTTATAAACATTTGTTCATGTTCAAATTCTCATGAAGTAATGATTTGTTCAGTTATTAATAATTAATTAATGGCTTATTAATGAAAGTTATTATAAGGTGTTACCAAACTTTGTATAAACTTCGTATCTGATCAGATTTCCACAGAACATCATTTCTTGTCATTTGAAAATTTAAAGATATAAATGTTTTCACATTTTTTGGTCCAGGGGGGAACCCTAAGGGGGTGTTTGGACTAGCTCCAGTGCAGGGTGAGTGGAAGGTGTTTGTGAAACGGCCACTGAACAGGGAAGAACACGATCAATATCTGCTCAATATCACTGCCAGTGACGGCCTGTTTGTTTCCCGGGTGATCGTGGAGGTCACTGTTATGGATGCCAACGACAACAGCCCCATATGCAATCAGGTCTGGATGGATTACGTGTGTTCAGTAAATACATTTAAAACATTTGTAATATATATGTGTAAATATGTATTTAATCCAGTCTTAAATGTACACTTTAGGTATAAAAATAGCTACTGTAATTAAATGAAATAATTATTGTAGAAAATAACAAAATAAATAAATAAATAAAATGTTAAAAAATAACGCCATTCAAAAAGGTCACTGAACAGGACAAGAACAAACATTCTTACCTATAATGTATGTTGCTATAATGAAATTTTAATACATTTTGTACAATTTATATTGATCGATTTGGCCATACAAATGAAGTAAAATGAATTAAAAGATTTGTGTATGGGAGAAAATGTAATAATGACTGAACCCTCATCATATTCATTTTGAAACGAATATTATAAAATAATATATAAAATTTGCTGGTTGGTCTCATTACATATTGTGCTTCATTTTACCAGGCCTTATATGAAGCTTCATTTCCAGAGGATATCTTCATCAATAGTGGAATTTTAACCGTTGGAGCTATAGATTTTGACATAGGCACCAATGCAGAGATTCAGTATTCACTATTTGGCATAGGAGTTGAAGACTTCTACATGGATGCAAATACAGGTATAAGACGACACTCAATGTTCAATGCTTTGAAATATGTTAGGATAATCTAAGAATTGTTTATTCTTTTTGGTAACTTAAATGCAGCAAAGAAAATGATACATTGAATTTATTTCAAATATGCATATCATTTCCACATGAATAAAATATATTAAACTGAAAGTTTTTCCTTTTGGTTAAAGTGATACATTTGATTTATGTGGAGATAATGTTTCAGATAACTTCAATATATAATTTTTTCACTGAAGGTTTTAAAAAAAGCAAGCAGAAGGCATTCTACAAGGAATTCATTATTCTGTTTAGATTTTTATTTTGATATTCTTTTACTTTTGTCTTTCAGGCGAACTGAAGACAGCCTCTGTGATGGATCGGGAGAAGACTCCAGGCTATAAACTAATAGCCCAGGCTACAGACGGAGGTGGCCTTTTCTGTCGCTCTGAGATATCCCTCACTGTTCTGGATGTGAATGATAATGCTCCATCTTTCTTTTTCACTGAGTTTTTAGCCAGTGTTTTTGAGAGTGCTGCCCCCAAAACCCTGCTAACACGTCTGCAGGCCAGTGATCCTGATGAGGGTTTGTACGCTACTTGCTAAGTTTATTATTGCCCTACTACAGTACAGTTAGTGCTAAATAAAATGTTCACCCTACATAAGCATACAGTACCAGTCAAAAGATTGGACCTAATTGAATGCATATTTTAAACAATCATATACAGTAATGTGCAACAGTTTTAAGCACCCATAGAGAATTGTATTTTAAAAGCTACAGAGTTGGACACTAAATGTTTATATGCTCAGAAAAACAATACTATTAGAATAAATACCATTAATAATAAATAAGTTGCAATTTATTGTGTAGCAAGATAATGTGTTTTTATTGTATTTATGTTTACTTGTATTTTTTGTAATGATTCATTGTGTTTTTACAAGTAAAAGCACACTTATTTTCAAGATGAATGGTTTTAAATAGACTTACAAAATGTTCAAGTACCTTTTTTTTACAGTATTTTAACAGTATGGTAGGTTTTTATATAAAAGCAACCAGTAATATTTTAGCGCCAGCACAAACCCTCCCAAACTCCTGAAGTTGCTGGAGACTATTAGAGTTAATATATAGGAAAAACTAAAATAAATAAAATATTAAATCTGGCCTCTGCAGAAAATATAGCAAAATGAATATCATTACGATTGTGCACAAAATATTCAGAAAACGTATGTTAACATTTTTTTTTAGAAAAGCAACAAAAAACATGTATCCAGGGGTGTGATTTGCATAATATTGTACCTAAACCTTCTTCCGCTTATAAAATGGTGTATCCTGTACTGTTCATAAATTATAATACTTTTGGAGTAGTCTTATAAGCTTTCTTAGAAAATGCAGCCAATCTTACACTTTAGATAAAGCAGCATTCTCCTTGTGCTGTAATTTAACATCAATAACTGTAAGCATTTGTAAGAGCTTGCAGCTTCTACATCAATACCCTTAATAGTTACTGTTGGTAGAGAGCCCAATATTGCTTTAAAATAATTCATTATCTTTGTTTTTTCACATTAATTTCCACAAGTAAGGACCAGGTTCATTTAAAATTGCTTTATACTGATTCTGACTCTTCTTTTAATAGACTAGGAACTAAAGGAGAGTGGGACATAATCTCACACCAGGTGAAATGTAGACTAAGAATTTTTTTGTACTTAAATAGTTCAAAACAGAATGTGTTTATGGTCATCTTTTTCACCATAGTGTCACTATTTGTGAGTTTATTAGCAGATAATCATCAATATTTACCCTAGAGACAGTTTTTCACCATAAGCATGTCACAAATTTGACATGATAACAGCATTAGTATATCCCACAGTGAAAGCTAAAGTACATCCTCCACACAACTACACTCAAAAATTGTACTTTACATTATGTGATTCAAATATATCAGGTGGCTGCACATGATTTGAATGTGTTACATCAGTACAGCTCTTGTCAAAATAAGTCAGATTTATAGTAAAATTTACAGTATTTGTATGCAACCACATATATTATTTATTCATGAATATTTTTTTAGTTTAAATGTAAACTCTTAAAATCTGTCTTTTATCCCTAAGGATTATCATCTAGAAATTATAAAAAAACAGTGCAGTATATGATTTCTTTCAAAAATATCAAGTTGTGGATGCAGTCTGCTCAACTGTCAGTATCACTGACAAGCTTAATAATATGTGTATCTGGACACTGGAACGTTTTATGCTCTATGAGTGAGAAAATCTATTAACCACCCAATTAAACACTTGAAAGCCACCCATTAGTCATTCTGCTAAAATTTGGATTTGATTGTATTAAATGTGGACCAGAATTCAACAAAAGGTAGACAGACATGAGTTTTGTCCAATATATAATTGTCCAATGTATAATTGAGGCATATAATGGAATTAAAAAATGGACTATTAGAAAAAAAAAACATTATTAGTTGATATGTCTGAATTTTTTTACTCTTTTGCTGGATGTCAGATTCTTTACTTGCATTAGTGTGTATATTGAAAAGCTAAATAATATCCTGTAGGTCCAGTTTACAAAATACTAAATTACTATGAGTGGACATGGCTTGAAATGTCTATAAATCACTGTTCATTTGCTTGTCTCTTCTGTGAGTCCAGGCCTGAACAGAAGCATCATGTACTCTTTGGTGGACTCAGCTGATGGCATGTTCTCCATTGACCCTTTTTCTGGAGTCGTGATTTTGGAGAAGTCTCTGGATCGTGAACTCCGGGACTCATACACTGTGAGGGTCCAGGCTGCAGACCAGACCGGGTCAGCCGGGTCACTTTCCACACAGGTGGACCTGACTGTCATGGTGCTGGATGTAAATGACAACCCTCCGGTCTTCCAGAAGCAGGACTATGCTGTTACGGTGCCTGAGGATGTTGCAGTGGGAACAGAGGTGCTGAGAGTTTTGGCCACCAGTGCAGATATTGGAGTCAATGCTGAGATCTCCTACAGTATCACTACAGGCAACGAACTGAGCAAGTTTATCATTGATGAGGTCACAGGTAAGAATAGTGATAGAGAATAGTGAACAGTTCTACCAAAACTGATTTTGTGTGTATATTACTTTTAACAGAACCAGCGGTTTTCATTCTAATTCTAAATTGTGCTTGTTTGGTTAGAATTATCTGTGATTAAGGATTCAAGGAAACTTTGTCATTCGCATCACATGTAGTACATGAGGTGGAACGAAATTATATTCCTAAGGTCCCAGTTTTACGCAGTGCAGTAGTTTGATATAAATATAAAAGTGTTTGTTATGAATATGAACTATACAGATATAATACAGGCTATACAGATGTAAATGTAGACTATACAATGTAAATATAGACTGTACACTATGCAGAGCAGTATTGGACAAGAGTGTAGATTACTTAGATGTGACTTACAATGTTCAGAGTATTGAGCACGGCATGGGGAGATTAGCAGCAAGATATATGAATGAGTGGATAAATGAATAAATATTAGCAGCATACAGTTAAAGTGGCCAAGTGTAATAAAGTGTCAGTGCAGTGTGTGAGTTTCCGAAGTGGAGTTTAAGAGTCTAACAGCATCTGCAAATAAGCTGTTCCTCAGTCTGGTGGTTCTACACTTTATGGACCACAGCCTCCTGCCAGAGGGGAGAGGGACAAAAAATGAGTGTGCTGGGTGGGTGGGGTCCTTGATGATGCAGGTGGCCCTTTTCCTGCTTCTAGAGGTGTAGAAGGTGGTGGGGATGCTGACACCAACAATCTTCTGTGCAGCTTTCACCACCCTCTGCAGAGACTTCCTGTCTGCAGCAGAGCAGCTGCCATGCCACACAGTGATGCTGGAGCACAAGACACTCTCCACCACACATCTATAGAAAGATCTGAGAACTGAGGTTTCAAGACCAGCTCGCCTCAGCCGTCTGAGGAAGTAGAGCCGCTGATGTGCCTTCTTGACTAGACTGGAAGTGTTGTTGCTCCAAGTGAGGTTGTCACTCAGGTGTACACCCAAGTATCTGTAGCTGGGGACCACTTCCACCTCAGATCCTCCGATGTGCGGGGGGGTGGGCATGCTGGCTTCTTCTGAAGTACACAATCATCTCCTTCGTCTTTTTTACACTGATGCAGTGGTTATTTTCTCTGCACCAGCCCTCCAGGTGTTTCACTTCCTGCCTGTAGCCAGACTCATCACTGTGTCATCTGCTGTGTCGTCTGCAAACTTCACAATATGACAGCCTGGTTGAGTAGGTGAGCAGTCATATGTGAGCAGAGTGAACAGGATGGGGCTTAACACACAGCCCTGAGGGGAGCCAGTGCTGAGGGTTAAGGTGGAGGAGGAGATGTTGTGGATCTTAACAGACTGTGGTCTTTTGGTCAGGAAGTCCAGGACCCAGTTGCAGAGCGAAGTGTTCACTCCGAGTGAAAAGAGTTTGTGAGTAAGGGTCTGAGGAACCATTGTGTTGAAGGCTGATGTGAAGTCCACAAAGAGCAAACGGACATAGGAGTCCTTCTGTTAGAGGTGAGTGAGGGTGGTGTGGACCACGGAGGAAATGGCATCCTCTGTAGAACAGTTCTTCCTGTAGGCATATTGGTGAGGATCCACATTGATGTCGATGGTGGCTTTGATGTGGGACATGACCAGTCTCTCAAAGCACTTTGTGACCATCGGCCTGAGGGCTATTGGCCGGTAGTCATTCAGACCTGACACTGTGGAGCTCTTGGGGACCAGGATGATGGTGGCAGTCTTGAAAACCTTGAAAACCTGCCAGTCTGTGCAGTCAAACCAGTCCTGCAGCACAGCGTCTCCATCACTGGGCCATACAGTGATGGTCTTTTGTGTGGGTCTGGAGCGTCCCAGTCGAGGGTGGTATGTAGGAACCATCAGGAGGATGATGTGGTCAGAGAGCCCGAGGTGGGGGCGGGGCACGGCTCTATAAGCGTCTTTAATGTTGGTGTACACACGGTCGAGTGTGTTATTTCCCTGTGTTGGAATGTTAACATGCTGGTAAAACCTCGGCAGTGAGGTTTTACTGTTGATGATGCTAATACCTGAAATTAACTAAAACATGCAACAACATGGAGATGGTAGATAAAATAAAAAGTGAAACACAATCAATATACAAATATATTAAATGGACCAGCACCTCCGTACCTAATGGCAATGATCAAGTCTTGAGTCGCACCTCGAACCCTTTGAGTTTCCAGTACAGTTCGGCTTGACCCGCCATCCTTCAAGACATGTGGAAGACTAGCATAAAGACTCTTCTCTGTGCTAGCACCCAGGTGATGTAACAAACTCCCACTGGTTGTTCAAACAGCAGAGTCCCTCATAGTCTTCAAATGCAGACTGAAGACTCATCTCTTTGTTGAACACTTAAGCGAGCACTAGTTTATATCTCTCATTGTAATGCATTGTAATGCTATTATATTGTGCATAATTGTGTATCTTTTCGTGAACTAGTAATGGTTTTGTTCTGACAGTGTGGTCAGGGAGTCATTAAAGGCAGTGACTGAGGCAAGAAGTGAGGATTATAATAAGCAATAAGCGTTTTTTTTTTTTTTTTTGTTAATTATGCACTTTTCCATCATTTCACTTCTATTACACTGTGTTCATATATGTGGAGAGTTCTGTTGGTTCTAATAAATGATATATTTAAATACTGATAAAATGCTTGAGCATAAACTGCATAAAATAATTTTTATAAATAATATAGGCTTGAAAACATGGAAAGAATTAGTCATGGCAGTACTTTTCTAAGAGTTAATTTCCCTTCAGAAGAGAGCTGGTTCTGTAATTAGATCATTAAAACATTTCGCCTTTTTTTTGTGGTGAGATTAGATTGTTATATTTCTGCATATTTCTTTAAACTGTTTCGTTGTAGTTTCAAATGATCTTGGACCCAACCTCCCCCCAAAAATTACACTCTTGCAATGATTTGAATCTGATGAAACATGAACGAAAATGTAAATCTTAGTGTCCATCACTATGCAATTTCCTCTGTAGTTGTGCAATGACACGCATAGCTTAACACAACAAAATGAATAACTCTATGAATCAGAGATATGCTGTGTTTAGTCTTGTGTCATGACAGGAACATGTGTTAAAATAGTCTTAACACAAACAGTACGGAGTTAGTTAATACATAGTTTTTGAGAGTTTGGTGCTGTCTGTGAACATGCAAGGAATAACTTATTAGGCTCATATGACTCCAAAAATGACTTTTAATCAAGCAAATAGCTACTATAAGCTTCCACCCCAAAGTCATCTTTCCCACCAGGACCTATATTTCACTGAAACTACAAAATACATCGTAATTAACTGACTATTATTACTCTTTTTGCATGAATGATAGGACAAAGTGTCAGAGGAGAGTTAACAATGGATAGTAATTTCAGGAATGTGGTTAAACAAGGGCAAAAATTTTTACTTCCATGAATAAAGTAATTAAATTATGTATGCACTGTAAACTTAAGCAGTGTTACATATATTAATGCTTCTCAGCTTCTGAAGGTCTCACTTGATTACACAATTCTGTGTATTTTCTGTTCTGATTCTCAGGAACTGTTTGATAATGAAATTACAGAAATGTAATTCAGCAGTAATTTGAATCTATGTTGGTCTGGAAGCTTTCTAGGAAATTCAGGCATCCACCAAACTACATATAGTACCAATATATCATATTGGGGGGAAAAAGTCAGATATGCGCACTATGCCTGTTTCAATGTGGTCAGTAGGCAAACTTTCTAAACTTTGTGATGTTACTTTGTCAGTAAAATTGCAAAAATGTAGACATCGTGTCATTGTTATGTGTTTCCTGGAGTACAATGAAGCCTCTGAAACTAACATTTATAGATTTTATCCAGAGATACAAAAATGGATTGTACTTTTACTGTTTCACAGATGCTACAGGGCTAATATAGCTAACATATACTGGAAGCTTATACTGCTTTAAATAACATTTCTAAATGATTGTCGGAAGTCCTGTAACGCTATTATATACCCTAAAATCCACTAAAACAAATATTTGAAGCTACTGAACAGCTTAATATAATAGTGTCTAATGATTTAAACATGCAAACATTCTTAAGCCTGTTAGCTACATTAGCTTCATAGCTCCAGTGTAAACAAACATCAAACACCAAATACTGTATGTCTTGGTTGACTGAATACTTTTGAATTAAAGGAAAAGTTATGTCAATTTGATTTGAAATGAATGCACACATTTCATGTTTTTAATGACACATAACTTATTAATGAAAGTAGCATGCAGTGGTGTGGTCAGTGAAGCTGAGAGAAGGCAGGTCTGTTTATGTTGCAGAGAATGCTAATGCTAGTTCTCATTTCTCATAACCTCAGGCACCATCTCTGTGGCTGATGATTTGGACTATGAAGTGTGCAAAGACTTTTTCCTCAAAGTCGAGGCTGTGGATGGTGGAACTCCTCCTTTAAAAACTTCCACCATTGTAACTATCGAAGTTATGGACATCAATGATAATGCACCTTCCTTCACCGAGGACATTTACAATGTCCTGATCAGTGAGGACGCTGCCATTGGAGAGACAGTCACCAGGGTAAAGTTCTCTCATTTATGGCTTTATAGGTTCATTACCACTTAATGAGCCATAGGCATCACTTTATTTTTACAGCCAGTAGTTATTGACCTTCAGTACCCCCATTAATCTTTAATGAGTAAACTGCTAATATAAAGTTATTTTCATTATGTGTCTATGAAAGACCCAAGCCAGCTGATTGTTTTGTAACGTACAGTTTTCTTAAAGGAATACTCCACTGCTTTTTAATCTGATCTCTATCTGCAACATCTATACTGTATGGTCCATTGCCCTGGACAATAATTTTGACATATTTTTTTTGTACTTAGCAAAAAGGACCCAGTGACTTGAAGCAAACTTGTAATAGAACTCAGTGTGCACAGACATTGAAGCCACTGAAGCTGAAACAACTGCCCTTTTACTTCTATAATAAATGTTTTTTTCAAGTCATCAGATGTAATACGGTTTTATACACTGAAAATATTGTCTGTGATAATTGACCGTATACAGATGTGTACAGATAGAGACTGAGCAATATGCTGAACAATGCTGGAATATTCCTTTAAAGCTGTTGTTTTGTGTGGGTTTGTGATGTGTAGCTGTTAGCAGAAGACCTTGACAGTCAAGTTAATGGACGCATCAGTTACTCCATCTTGAGAGGAGACCGGGGAAACCAGTTCTGGATTGATCCCGTCACTGGACTCTTGAAGGTCAACAAAGCACTCGACCGAGAGACGGTTAGAGCTTTAAACAACCCTCATGACTTAAAATAAGCCTTTGGACTTTGACTAACCACACTTGACACTAAATTACTTTGGCTTTGGTGCTTAGGGTCTTAATTGTGGGCAGCCCCATTTCGTATATTTGCTCAATTATTTGCAAACCAACCATAAAGCCTTGATATAATGGATGGGTGCTTTTGCAGGTGGACTAGAATTGATATGTAGGATGGCTAAGGTTGCATTAGAAGATGGCTTAACCCTTTAAACATCCTCTCCAAGAACGAAGAAATTGAAATGGGTTGGATGGGTGAGGGGCAATAATAAATTACACTAAACTACAATTTTTTAAAACATTTACCCTTTTTTAAAACATACAATGAGATGGAAATTTATGGTAAAATCAGAACCTAACCTGTAAATACAAAATCTGTGCAATAACACAATTTTTGTTAACTTTTTAAACACCACACTCATCTATGCGGTGATGCTATAGCCCTAATGTTTTTCCCGTGGATCTTTATTTATTTGATCCAGTTTATTACGTGTGGTTTGGCTATGATGTATAAATGGTTGAGCAGAATGTTAAAAGGGTTTAAAAAAATATCCAAAGAAAAATGGACTCCTTTGATAATTAGTGTGTGTTTCTGTCTTTCATTCTGTCTTTTCTCTTCACCCAACTAAGATCTTCAGCTACTCATTGTCAGTCCAGGCGTTTGACAGTGGATCACCTGCGATGTCCACCACGGTAACTGTAAACATTGAGATTGCTGATGTGAATGACAATGCACCAGTGTTTTCACCAGCAAATGCCTCAGCAGTCATTCAGGTTTGTGTTGTCATCTAATTATATCCATTATTAAATATTATAATAGTATTAAATATTTGTATTTGCCACTGTGAGGAAACAAATGTCTGTCAGCCTACTACTAACACACAGTTGCCAGCACCAGTACTAGCATGCTCTTGAGTCTTGCAGTATTGTTTTTTTTATACAGCATGAATTTTCTAAAACACAGTATTGATTGTTAATTAATAGTTTTTATATATATATATATATATATATTTAAAATAGATGGTAGCAGATTGGTAACTCTAAACCACTAGATAGCAGCGTTATAATCTTCAGTGATTAGATTGTTCTATTCCAGCATAAACAACATAAGTAGCTTAAAGATGCACCACTAACAGTTTACTAAAAATCTGATAAAAAAATCATAACATATACAGCCTTGCTTACAGTATTGCAATATATCACACAATATTAAATGGTAACCCCTGTATCATGATACACTTTGTATTGCCGGGTTCTTGCCAATTCTCAGCTCTTCTACACATTGACTCTTTAGACTTTGGAGAAACACAGTCTAAATAAAGTTTCCTGCTGTCTCTGGATTGATAGCCTTCTAGCGTTCTCTTCACTCCATTGATTTTGTAGAGTAAATGAAAGCATTATAATCCATTATTTACATGGCATATTGAACAATGTAGATTTGACATTACAGCCTTAAACACAAGTTATCATTATTCATTCTACTCTCTTTGTATGCACTGCAGGCTGCTTTCTCAGCTGTTTGAAGCATAGCCAACCATATTGCTTTCTAATTTGATGTATTCAAAGAGAACTTAATCAAATCTTAGTGAATGAATTGCCTTCTGAGGAAGTACATTATCTGCTACTGTCATCTTATCCTTTTCAGTATAAGGTTATTTTTACAGTTTTTCCAGCCTGTATGTATGATATTATTCTGTAAATGCATGTAATGTGGTGAAAAGAAACCTCCCAGCAAATCAAACTTGAGTGCTCTGACTTATGAATGAGTATTTTAGGTTTTACATGGAGCAGCAAGGACACTGTGTTTTAACATATTTTTCTGTCCTGATTCATTAATGCTTCTTCTTTAAGTTTTAACAATAAATCTCATATAGTGCAGCTGGAAACCCTGCCAACTAACACAAAGTACATGCCTAAATCATCTCAAGTAGACTTGATTATGTTGTTTCTAGCTTACATTTATGGTTTCTGACATACTGCTGTCTATAAAAATGAGCAAAGGAAGTCTGTTTGTATTAACAACTCTGAGGCATGTGTGTGATGATATAGGAGTTCAGTGCACAGCTATTTGGTGGAATTAAGCTTTCTAAATAAATAATGTAATGAACTTTATTCATAATTTGTCAGTATTAAATGTTAATTTTCTAGCTGAACAACCCTGCGGGGACCACCATCCTGACACTGTCCATCTCCGATAATGACTCGCCACGAAATGGAGGGCCTTTTGAGTTCCGCATTGTGTCTGGAAACGAGGATGGTGCCTTTAGCCTAGACCAGAATGGAGAGTTACAGTCCAACAAAATGTTTGGTCTGGACACTACAAGGGAATACACACTGGAGATACAGGTATGCACACCATGAAAAGAGCACAAAGCAATGTTAGATATTATTATTGTTTTTGGCTGGGTCTGTAGGCATATGCTGTAAGGGAAAATAACTAGATTTGGTTTTCATTTTCCTCTTGCGAGTAAGGCCCGGGACTCAGGGAAGCCTCGGCTGTCATCATCCACCTTCGTTTTTGTGCGTGTGATTGGAGACAGCCTCTTCAAGCCTGTGGCCTTCCCTCTGGAGATCAGTGTGGTGATGGCAGCAGATGTCTTCCCTGGTGGCATCATCGGCAGGATCTACGCCACTGACCGAGACGAGAACGACGTGCTGTCCTTCACACAGCGTCCTCAGCCCAAAAGTCTGTTCAAGATCAATCGACAGGATGGCAAGATTGTGGCCCTCAGTGGACTTGAGCCTGGCAGGTAGAAGAGCGGGGAAATAGCACAAAAAAGTCACTGTGTTTGTTTATGTTATTTTTTTTTGTTTACTGACCTTTTCAACTCAGTTATTTCAGTCTGAATCACTTGCCAATATATGCCTCCATGCTGTATTATTGTAGATACATGGCAGGGCAAAAGTTTGAATGCAAACTTATATTGTAAAAACAAACATGATTCCATTATTTTTCCAGAGATAGTGACAGTAGCATACTGACCAGCCACTTCATTAAAACCACCTGTATCCATTTTATCAGCTCCAGCGACCACTTTGCAGTTTGACAATTACAGACTGTAGTCCATTTGAACTTTGCATTCTTTGTTAACCTCCTTTTACCCTTTTCTTCAATAATCAGGGCCCTCTAAGGACCACACAGAGCACGTATTATATTGGTGGTGGATCATTTTCAGCACTCCTTTGGCACTGCTGTAGTGTTAGGGTGTTTCCCCTGGCAGTGGACCAGCAGAGCTGCTGGAGTTTTTAAACACCTCAGTGTCAGTGATGGAGAATAGTCTTCCAGCGAAAACTCTCCATCCAGCAAAATCCTGTGGGCAGCATCCTTTGACCACTGATGAAAGACTAAAGAATGATCAGCACACACTGTGCAGCGACAGATGAGCTGCTGTCTCTGACTTTACATTTACATGGTGAATCAGCAAGGTAGGTATATCTAAAAGTGTGGACAGTGAGTGGAGACAGTGTTTAAAACTCCAGCAGCTCTGCTGTGTCTGATCTACCAGCCATACCATGGTTGTGTCTGTCCATACCAGCACAACACACAGTAACACACCACCACCACATCAGTGTCACTACCATGTAGAGAATGATCTACTACCTGCTCTGTGGTGGTAACCAATTCTTCACTGATTTTGTTCTTTGTCAGTTTCATGAAGTGTTTGGGAATAATTAAAAGTCAATGTAAGGCTGATTTTGGACAAAGACTATCATTTTCTCATATAGAATAATATACAGCAAATAAAAAAGGGATGCCATCCTTTCTTGTTAAATTGACTTCAATGTTGGCAAAATCACTTCCATTTTTAGGTATGTGCTGCACATTCTCATAAATATTTGGTATTTTGTATCATTGATATTTCAATAATAATAACATTACAAGGCCTTTCCAGGTACTTCATGAATGCAACAGTCAGTGATGGCCGTTTCTCAGTGACGGTGGGTGTAACAGTGCAAGTGGAACAGGCTACGGAGGAGATGGTGCAGAACGCAGTTACTCTGCGCTTTCAAGACCTCTCCCCTGAAGACTTTGTGGGTCTGTACCTGCAAGACGTGAAGAGGGCTCTGCAGGCATCCCTGGGAGGTACCGAACAAGGGGCTGGAGCAGTGGCCCAGAATCCGGACCCCCTTCATATTCTGGGGGTGCAGCCAGTGGGACGCACTTCACAGCTGGAGGTGCTTCTGGCTGTGGAGGCACAGGATGGAGGCTATGTGGGACCAGGGGAGCTGGCTCTGAGGCTGGGGGAAGTTCGAGATCAGCTGAGGGGCTCTCTCAAGGTTGGCTGGTTTTAATGACATTTAAAATTTTGATCCCAGTAACCAGGGACACATAATCTGAGTCCACAGGCTTTGGAACTAGTGGATTTATCAGTCCTGGCATATAAATGTAAATCAGTAATGATTTATTTTTATTTTAACTGATATTTTAAGTAGACATGCACAGCATTTCAAAGATATGCATGTCTGTGCATGTGAGTTTCCACCAGTGTTTCATATCAGTGCATCCATTTATCCCACAAACTGCACATAACAAATACATAGCGTTGTTGTTTTTGTTCTCTTTTGCTTTAAAGAAATAGCAAAAAATCACCAGAAAAAAGACCAGAAACTCTTACTTGTAATTAAATCAATAATGGAATGAGAACCGGCCAAATAAATCCGTGACCTGTGAATAAACTGTATGATTAAAGCTGCACTAAGTTGTGGTATTTGGAGACCTCACGGGTGGAAATTTGGAATTGCACAAAATGTGCAAAAGAATATCTGTAACACTGCTTATGCTACAGACTCCTGTGCTAAATGAGTTAATTAATGAATGTGAACAAGTTCACACTGAAGTACTATTCAGAGAGAAATCAATCAAATCTTGGTAAAAGAATCATACTTTTATTTCAGAAGATAATTCTTTGTTCTAGCTGTTTCTAGTCAAAGAATATTCACACATGCTGTTGAAAGTGAGCTTATGGGCTTTAATACAGCTTTTGATTCTCCATCAAAAGTTTAGCACATATTTCACAAGTGCTATAGCACTTATTTCACTTATTTCAAGGTAGTTTTACTAAAGCCTACAAACCCTTAGTCAGAGACACCAAAACTCAGCTAAAAAAGCAGTATCATTGTCTGGCCTCACCCTTCCTCTGTAAAAGACTGAGCATCGGCATTTGTGGAACAGTTAGAATGAAGAATTTTCTACTGACATTTACAGTGACACTGTAAACTTTTTAGTGGTAGTGTATGCAGACCATTGACCCACTCAAAAAAAAAAAAAAAAATTAGGCATTACAAGGTAACAGGGGACCAAGACTTATAATTTTTTGTTCACTGACTCTATTTATTTTAATTAGAAATGCTATTTATTTCAGTTTTAGCTGCCAAAACATCTTACATAAAGCAGCAGGTAATCCTGGTTGTATTGGTATTAACTACTGCTGCTACTACTACTACAGTATCCTTACAAAACATACAAACTATGAATACAATAACTATCATGAACTGCGTATTAGTGTTTTTTATATATAATTTTCAGTGTATTTTAGCATTACAGTGATTGTATCAAACATACACTAAATCTGATCACTGATATCATGATAAGAAATCTTCATTTTGTCCTTTCTTGCTGCAGATGGTGGATGTGGTGGATCAGAGCTGTTCTGGTGAGCTGGACTGTGGGGACAGAGTGTGTGAGCTCAGTCTGAGTCTGGAGTCCAGTGGTCTGGTCACCTACAGCACGTCCAGAGTCAGCTTTGTCTCTCCACGCTTCACTCGCACTGAGAGCTGCACTTGCCCAGGTAACAGCTTTGCCAACCTCACGTCATATACACCTCACACACCATCAAGCCACACACCTAAATGATAGTCTGATATAAATATTGTGGAATTGCTTTTGTTTAGTAATACATTTTACATTGTAATGGAAATATTTTATAAAACACATCCATTTCTACAGTCTTATTGGTTGAGCCACTTTTGCTGATGTTGTAAGAGGTTTGTTTAATATCTGTAAGACTGCACACATCAGTTGAATTCCATATTATACATAAAAAAAACATCTTGTTGATAGAGAGCCATTGCCTGCTGTTACAAACTTAAGACTACACTACTGTTCAATGGTTTAATAACTTATAAGAAAAATCATAATTTTACTTGGCTATTAATTAAATAATATTACTCAACAATAATCTATTCAGTGTATATTTATATATTATACATTTGACACATGTATTTTACATAACTTGTCCAATATACATCATACTGGAGTCATTTTATAACAAGTATCTGCACCATAATTGGTTTTATGTTATTGAAAACTTTGCTATGTCATTTGAAGCCCTGCATTTTGCTCACCATTGTCTGTTGGAATGCTTATTGTGTTATTAATGCTGAAAGTTTCTCAAACCTCTGGCAGGTGGAATCTGTCCCTCCTCTTTAGAGCTCTGTGAAGGCCAGGCCTGTCCTTCTGACATGCAATGTGTCCGTAGTGGCCCAACAGCGCCCTCTGTCTGCCAGTGCCTAGCTGGCACGCTGGACCAGTGTGCAGGTTTGTGATACTCAGTATTTCACCCATGTTTGTGTCACAAGTGATGACAGAGGTGTGAGAGTTTCCTTAAACTGAGGTCATGAATGGATACCAGAAGCAGTGAGAGTTATGTTCTCAAAACTCATTATTTATTATGTACATGTATTTATTTATTTATTTACATCATTACTCATCCTAAATTGCCCCTGTATTGCAGGCCTGAAATGCAAGACTGGATGTTTATTAGCAAATGAAATGATGTTGATGAGACAAAACATGAAATATCTTCATATCTTGAAATATTAATGAAATTCAAGTTAATATGTTTTTTTTTTCTGTGCCTCTATAATTTGAGGTTGTATTTGCATATTTCCCAGTTCACCCAAGTGTAGTTTATCACTGAATATATGTTTGGTGTCTACATTAAGTTTCTTTAGTTTAGAATCAAAAGTCATTTCTGTCATAATACCTCAAGATTTTTTAATTCATCCAAATCAAATAAAGCCCTATTCAGATTGGATTATTTTATCAGATATTATTTTACACACCTCTTAAGTGTTGAAACGTATGCATCTGGATGGCATTAAAATAACTACAGGATGAAGCTTCTAGGGGGGTTGCAGGGTTGTACAAACACTGATACATGTGTCAATGATCAGATCACAGTTCATTTGTAGCTTTAACTGTGATTATAGTCACTCCTTTGGTAAGCCTGTGTTATTCTTTAATAAGCCTGGATTGTTTATGTATAATAAACCGGTATCTTGTCTTTCTTATGGATTTTTGTTTTTTTCTTCCACATAATGCTTTGCCAGGAATGTTTTTGCTTTGTGATTTGTGAAGGTTTTTGTTGGTTCTTCAGGCTAATTGACTAAATAGTTAGCTGCACCAGCCAAAAATGTTTTTTTCCAGATTATTTTTGGAGATTTGTTTACGAACTGACTAAAAAGATGAAAAAACAAGCTGAAAAAACAGTAGTCAATTCAGCCTGTCACTTTCTCAGTGGACAAGAAAAAAAACTCTGAACATGAATAAAATCATAGAGTAGCTCCTGTAAAAGAAGAAATGACCCCAGGACCCCATGTACATTCAATCCAATCCAAATAGGGCTTAAGACTCCTAGACTAGACAGTGTGTTTTAAGACACAATATCCCAGCAGAACACTGTAGTAACATTAGGTACAACATACAACACTGATTCTTAAATAAAGAAGCAATAACCAAGCAATAAGCAATAAAATACTTTGCGCATCAGAAAACAAAAGTTTTACATTCATTTTTTTAGAGATTTGGCTTCAAACTTCAAACACTTGCAAGTTTAAGACTGCAAACTCACTCAATAACAAATTGTCACCTATTCCAACACATATTGTAATAAAGATCATCAAATTTCTGATTAGAAAGATGCTTGTCAAACCTTTAATACTCACTTTGCTACTGTTGGGCACTTATTCAATAATGCTAATATGGAAATGCCTGTTAATGTAACTGATACGCCCTCTGCTGTAAGTCATGGTCTTTTTATAATTGAACCTTTCTCTCTCCACTTAGTAGCTAAAACCAACTGCACCATGATCTCTGAAAGAAGTAGAACAGATTGCTGCAGAGCCCGTTTTTTTTAAGCTTTGTTATTTCAGCGGACATTACACACATTAATCCATTTTATCAAAAATTCTATACAGTATCTGAAAACAGCACATGTATTTCCACTTCATAAAGGAGGTGAGGCTTCAGATCTTAATCATTTTATACCCATTTCAAAACTGCCATGCTTAGCTAAAAATTTTATTGTTAGTGCATGATCAGTTTAAGAACTTTCTCTGTGTAAATTCTCTTTTATTTCACTCGTCTAGTGTTAGGAAAGCATAAGGAGCATAAAAAAGCTGCCAACACATTTTAAATGAAGTACCGGTATATGGTTTTTATATTATGGCAAATATTTGGTTTCTTGTATTGAAACAATGTACAATGTATTTCTTCATGCATGCAAGAAAAAACATTGTTCAGGCATTGCTACTGTCTACCCTGAATTATGGTGATGTGATCTACAAGTATGCATCTGTAACTAGTCTTTGATCTTTAGACTCTATATACTACGCTGCTTTAACATTCATATCTGATGACTCATTCAACATCCACCACTGTATACAGTATGAAAATGTTGGTTGATCATATATGCCTGTGTATGTGGAAACATAAGACAGTAACTGGCCATATGCCATCATATGTCACAGCAATACTCAGGGTATATAATGCTAATTGTCATTCAGCTCCAGTGACTGAATCACCCTTCAGGTACCAAGAGGTTTTAGTGAACTGGGGAAAACTGTTTTAGCTGCAGTGCACCATCTGGAGTTCATTACAGGAACCTGTAAAGCTCAGTTCTCTATTGTTACTCAACCATTTAACATTTTTAGTCTAACAACCTCCACTCAACTTGCATCTGTTTTGTCTGAACTTAGGTCTTTATTAGATTTGAACATATTTTGTTTCCTTCATCACATTGTTGTTTTACCTGTCTACATATCTTAGCAAATTTACTTTCAGCTTGTTTTATTTTTTACACTATTTGATTTTTCCTGATTTTTTGTTATTTAAAAATTGTATTCCTGTTTATTCTAATGATTTTACTTAATTTTTGTTTTGTCGTTTATTTTCATGCTCTGATACAGTGCAAATGAGCATAACTCTTAAGATATATTCTGAGCAAAGGTTGATTGATTGATATATAGTACCTGCCCAACATATGCGAATCCTCTGCAGCTATGCAGGTCAAAGCCTAAATAGTACTTGGAAGAGGTGTTGATGAGGACACCAGGGCACTGTTCTTATGCATCCAAATACCCCAGTGTGGTTATGGGGACATTATACTGTATAAATGGTGCTGATGTCTCGATTCTCTGATATCAGAAAATCATCCCTGGGCAAAAAGTAGGGTTGTTACCATGATGTTCTTGGTTTCCAACTCCTAATCAGCCCCAACTTCAACAACTGGTTTAGTTTCACCCAGGGGCATAGCACCAAATTCTGGGCGCTATGCACAAGCAGACCCTTTCATATTTAAAGAAAAATAAAATTCCAGACTCCTCAAGGGCCCTCCCCACACTTGGGCCGCTGGTAACTCAGTCTCACTTTTCACCTCACTACGTCACCCCTAGTGGACACCTAGTCCACCTAACAGCAGATGCACAGTAAATCTGCCAGTGTTAAATCAACACTATTAGAGTTAAATTAACACTAAGGGTGTCAAAATGTAACACTCCCAGTGTTAATTTAACTCTAATAGTGTTGATGTAACACTGGCAGATTTACTGTGTGTACGATGAGCTTTCTGCTGTGGAATGGCTTCCACTGCATCATCTATGTCGATGTTGGACATTGATTCTGGTTGAGGTGTCTCTCTAATGTTTATCCCAAATGTTAAAGAGCTGTAAGTGTTTAGAAATGTAAATGTAAGTCAATATAATTAATTTGATAGATTTCAATTCACCAATTTGTGCATTATACAGTAAGGAATGTCTTTTTGTGGGTTTGTGCTCATGTTTGTATTTGTTCTGTATTGTATCTTGTATCTTCTAGGTCAAACATCTCTGAGTTTTGCTGGAAACAGCTACATAAAGTACAGAGTGACTGACAGCAATAAGGTTCAAGACATGAAGCTTGGCCTGCAAATCAGAACTCTGCAGAGCAGAGGAGTCATCATGTACACCCGTGCTGACCCCTGTACTATGCTGAAGGTAAGTGCACACGTGCTCATACACACTAGAGGTCTCCACGAAATTGAAGCCTGAACCTGACCCACTTCTGTGACCTTCACCCTTGACCCTGTTATATTTGTAAGGCTGAATTTAAGAATCAAACTTGCTCAGGCATACTAACTAGGGTGGATTACTCTGGAAGTGCTGATTGACAGAAGATGTAATAGTGTTAAGCTGGCATTTTGCACAGCCATAATATGCTAACAGTATTAGCTGTATAATTTTGTGGAATTACTGATCATGCCTGGCAGAAAACAGCATCTGCCCTCCTTTGATCAACTGACCCCCACTGCGTTGAAGTTTACAACTGCTGATATTTTCAGGAATGTTTAACGCATGCTGGGCAAGCTTAGAAAGCTACTGCTGTGATGTCCTGGAAATTCATTCTAAGTTACATTGAAGAGGACATTTGCCAGCTTTTCAAGCTCAGTGTTCTGAAAGCAGCCATGAACTATATTTTACCAGAGAGAGAGAGAGAGAGAGACAGAAAGAGAGGACAGAGAAATTGCAAGTGCACAAAATAGATAGATAGATATATACTTTATTAATCCCTTGCGGGAAATTCAGGTCCCAGCACTGCTGGCAGGGCAGCCGCTTGCGCAGCGCCAACCTTCAAATGTACAAATCCATACAAAATTCATCAGAAAACTGACACAAACTAAGTGTTTCACACATAAAATTAGCCAGACCTCAAGCCGAATCCATTTATTTGACCAGGCTTTGTATGGTTTTTAATTGAGTTATGTGTTGTAGTCAACCTTAGACCAAGCTCTAAACCTTAACCATGAGGAGATCTTTTGGCCTTCAAATGTTCAAGTTTTCAGATGAAGTCTATAAAAGAATGCAAAATAGAGTTTCTCCTCTTCTTCCCTCGAGACCCAGAAAATCCTTACAAAATGGCCCATATTTATCAAGCATCTCAGAATAAGAGCATTTTTCTAAGAATGAGTCTCATCAGTACACTATTTTGTTGAAGTGCTTTATCAAACATGTAAGCTGACCCCAAATCAGTATTCCACCTCTTACCCATTACGGGGCATTTTGTTCCCACAAAAGAGAGCAAAACATAATTTGTTCTCGCGCTCTCTCTCTCTCTCTCTCTCTCTCTGTTTCTCGTGGAGTACACAACCTGAAACATGCATTAATACTCGTGTTGGCCAAGGACAAACCAACTGCTGATGGTTTTGTTTTGTACAGTGTTTGACAAAAGGGGTTTGATTTTTTAGTGAGCTGGACTGGAACAATCGATAAAGCAGTAGAATTTAATTCAGCATGAGTCATCAGGTGAAGACTGAATATAAAGTCCACTTCTATGACATTTCATTCTTCTGGATGTGCAGAATATCTTCTCTGCAGTGCTTTTTCTCTGTAAAGTAGTGGTTGTCTTGTTTGAGTAACCCTTCTTCTATACATTTTAGTGAACACATCCACTTCAGTTCATGAACCAGGGGCATAGCACCAAATTCTGAGCCCTATGCACAAGCAGTGCCCAGCCACCCCAATTATTACATTTTATTTCCTTTAATATTTAAAGGAAAATACAATTTCAGACTCCTCAAGGGCCGCCCCCCCCCACTTGGGGCCCTGGTAACTCAGTCCCACTTTTCACTCCACTACGATGCCCCTGTTAGGAAGCAAATGTTAAACAAAGTGTTTCTAATAAAATGAGGTTTTAATATATAGATGTATTCTATTCTTATTTCAATAAACTATCAACAGAGTTGATACATTTTTACTGTAAAAATGAGAAGTCAACTTATAAAGTAACTTTCTACACAGCTTCTGAGTTCACTAATCTCAGAATTATTATTTGTCCTAACTTGCAAATTATATTTGTAAGTATTGCATCTCAGTTACATAAACAATGTAGAATATGTAATACCAGGCATGTCATTATTAAGTATTCACCACCTTATAATTATTGATAACTTGGGGATTAGTTTTAACAGTTTGTATAAAGATAATACATATTTTACATTTTGCTGTTGTTAAGAACCAGGAAGTAAATTATTTAAATTTTAATTTAATTATTTTTTAATTTAATAATTGAAATTATTTTATTTTTTAAAAACACAAACACTGATGTTCACTTCTATTTATATGCATTCTTAATTATCACTTTTAAAGACTCTACATGGTTTGTTATTGTTTATTATAATAATTAATATTGTTATTACTATATTATAAAATTGTTAAGGTATAATCATTAACATTCAGAGTGTTTTGATGTGAAATTCTCTATTATATAGAAATTCACTGAACCAGAATTATTCAGTTGTGGTGGAAACAAGAGTAAGAGCCGTCCAGTGGTGCTTCAAACTTTGTTAAACTTTTATAATGCTCCATAACATTTTTTGCATAAATATGACATAAAACATTAACAGAACTCTTAATAGTGGATAAATTAATTAATACAATTAATATAAAATATCCATCCATTCAGTATCTTATCTGCTTAATCCTGATCAGGGTTGTGTTTAGTCCCCTACCTCCCCACTGAGCACAGGGCTGGGCATTACAATATATCCTAGCCAAGCTCAGAACAGGGTGCTAATCCATCGCTGGGTGCGCACACACAATTTAGAGTACCCAGTTCACCTGACCTCTGTTTTTGACTGTGAGAGGAAACCCATACAGATACAAGGAGAACATGGAAACTCCACCTAGATGGGGACTTGAACCCCAGACCTAATTGCTTAGAGGGGAACGTGCTAACTACCAAACCACCATGCCACCTTAAACACAGTATATATTAAACATATAAAAAGGTACATGTAGGTTCATTGGTCATTTTGGAGATCACATCCTTTGGGTTTAACCACTGTAAAGAGTGGGTGAGTTTCTCTATAATACATCAGTTCACATAAAACCACTCTGAATGATTTTGTTAACTCTTAAAATATAAATTTCTTTAAAATAGTGGCATTGCCCTTCATGTACCGGTAATTAACTTTTTAACACCCCTCATGTGTGTGTTTAGATTGAGGATGGGCGTCTGTGGTTCCAGCTCGACTGTGATAACAACCTGGACATACTGGGCATTTCAGGCCGACCCATCAATGACGGCTCCTGGCACACAGTGACCCTGGAACTGACCCAAAACTATACACTGCTCTCTCTGGACGACAGCTACGTGGAGCGCCGGCGGGCCGCGCGGGCCCCCGTCCACCTCTGGCCGCTGGCCGCCGACGGCTCACTGTTTTTTGGTGCGCAGGTGGTACGTGGCCCGGCAACGGCTGGAGGCGGGCAGGGACCCCCACGCCCACAGGATGGTTTCCAGGGCTGCCTGGGTTCAGCTGTCCTCAATGGAAATGAGCTGCCACTGCAGAACAAGAGAAGCCGCTATGCAGAGGTGGCCGCCCTCAGCGAGGTGAAGTTGGGTTGTGTGCTCTATCCTGACCCCTGCTTGGGAGCACCCTGCCAGAACGGAGCTGCCTGCACCAGCCTGCCCTCTGGTGGTGAGATACAGAGCAAGTGTGGTGCTCACTATAATTAACTGCTACATAACTGGAAGCGATAGCTAGTTAGCACTTTCCAACATAAAAATACAGCACTTCAATAGTGAGCACTATCATTTTATAGCTTATTGTCCCCCAAGTTTGGGAGTATTGGTATAAAACATCTAAATATGTGTGTAGTTTATAATTGTATATGTTATTATTGTAAATTAAATGATATAAAATATTTGCACAAATGTGATTCCTTAGCTAGTGATTAAAGAAGTAAGCAAGTGCCTTTGACCTCTTCAGTTACTACTGACAGTAAAATCCATCTAGAAAATATATTGACCCTGTTACCTTTTCATCAGGGCAAAGGAACCTGATCTAAAGTCCATCCATCCATCCATTCATCCATCCATCCATCTTCTTAAATGTCTAATGCAGTTCAGGGCCATGATGAGTTCCCCTAATCCTTGGATGGATGCTGGGCAGGATATTACAGTATTTAGCCAAGCCTAGGACAGGGTGCCAGTCCATTGCTGGGCACATCTGAAAGGCTTTACAATAGATGTTGCAACATTGCTGTGAGGATTTGATTGAATTCAGCCATAAGAGTTTGCTACCTGTGTGCAGGACAAATGTGCTCCATGACTAAATAAAGTAAAACAACAGGGGTTGTTAAACTTTCATATTTGTTTCTAGTTTCACTCAAAAGCATCTAGACACTTGCTCATCTAGTGTTTCTTCTGAATTACTGATATTAATTACTGGATTGTTTACCGTTTGGTGCAGTGAAATTTTTGAGTATTTACAGTAGATGTTGGAACATTACCGTGTGGATTTTGCTGCATTCAGCCACATCACTCCTGAGGTCATGTAGTGGTGATTAATTTTTAAACACAATCACCACTTCAACACATAACTAAAGGTTTTGGATGGATCTCCATTACTCTGCACACAAAACTGAAGGGCTTTTTACTGCTAGCACTCATCACAGTGACTTTAATCTCATGTAAGGTTGTTTCAGAGTCTCATTCCACTGCTTTCTGTAGAGATTATGTAAGTGGTGTGTGCATAATTGAACACCTGTGTCAGTAATAGCCAGCGGTCATAACACCTGCACAACATAGCACTGAAGCTAAGCTGGTTTGCATCTGGGAGACAACAGGAGGTACTGCTTGTGTCGATCCCAAAGCTCCAGTGCAGTGACGGAGGATTACATGGTGCAGATTTTTGGATGAGACGTAAAAGTGATGTCCCAGTCCAGTAAGATCAGAACAAGATCTCTGGTCATTTCAAAGAGTACGAGTGTTGCCCTGATGTCATCCCCATCTTCAAAAACTGGCTTTGTCTCTAGTCATCTCTTGCTATTGCATGGACTGGCTGCCATTGCATCATACATGTGTAGGCTGAATATTGGTGGTGGTTGAGCTGACTCACTAATGTCCCAAAAGTGTTTGAGTGTCTAGAAGAGCACTACCAATGCTTCTGCTTTTAGTCCTTCCCTGACGTGAAACCCACACACACACACACACACACACACACACACACACACACACACACACACACACACACACACACACACACAAGTGGTCTAGGGGGCAGTGGTCACACATGGGTAGCGCTATTCATGGCACCTGGGTGCAGTTGAAGCTTAGCTGCCTTGCTGAAATTGGGTCTTGTTTGTGAGCTCAAACTGGTGACCTTCCAGTTACAAGACTGGTTCTTTGACCTCAAGCCCACACATGCCCCTTTGTGATTCAGTTCAATAATTCTTCAGGAATCAGGAGTAGTAGGCTCTGATCAGGAGGTGCTTCAGTAGAATCACTAGAAGATAAACTAATAAAGAATCAAGTTGTGCCCAGTTCTTTTGTTTTATGTTAACACATATATTACTGTACATTATCTTGAAGAATTTTTTATTTTTATAAACTTGGTGTTGCTTTTAGGCTTCTAGTCTGTATTATATATATATATATATATATATATATATATATGCCAGTTATATTATCTGATCATCATGCTTGTGATCCTACAGCATTTTCCTGCAGCTGCCCTCCACAGTACACCGGACCCCGCTGTGAGTCAGAGGTTACATCCTGCTTTCCAACACCCTGTCAGAACGGAGGAGACTGCAAAGCAGTGGGCAACACCTTCCTATGTGGCTGCCCCAAAGGCTTCACTGGACTCATGTGAGACAACCATGTTCTGCTAATTGGACACTGTATTCTTCTTAACAGATGTGTTAGGACAGTCCATAGTCTGGTATTTCTTAACATGTTAACATATATATGTGCTCAGTTAAAGAGCCCATCTCACTTTTTTATTAGGTGTTGTTACAATGTAGTTATGTTACAATACATATACTTGATTAAAAAAACAGTGTATTTACATGTTTATCTGCCTATGTTGCATATAACAGTTTAGCCCCGCCCATTCACATTGAAGTTCTAAAGAGGGTTGCAGCCTGCACTGCACTGCACTGCACAGGGCAACCAAAAAGTATAGGGTCAAATAATGAAAGTTGTTTTAAAATTATTCAGACATGAATGAACAGTTTTTTTGGCACATATAAGCATGCAGACATTATATGTTTACCTTGTAATTATTCAAACTCCAGAAAAGCATAGCATAAGGACCCTTTACAGACAATGCATTTTTAACCAATGTTATCTTCTATATCACACTCATTTTTTGATGATTTGATTTCTGACACAAACATGTGGTCGAGAGTGTCCATAAACAATCTGTGTCAGGAGTGTTTTTTAACACAAGGTTCAAAAACAACAAAGACAACTTACAAAAATTAATTTAGTGTATAATAAATAGGGTTTATTAAGTTCACATAAAAAAAGTCAAACATATAGAAAAATCATACAATAGAATTGCTTTTTAAGTATTGATACAAACGAGTTCATCCGAAATTTTCATAGTGAAATACTCAGTTAGCAATCAGCCAAACTCTGCATCACCCACGCACACACATAAATATGCATGAACACACTTACTCGCTCCATCTAATCCCTCATTTCATTTGCATTTATGCACTGAACATGTAGCGCTTATTCTTAATTAAGTTCCTCATAATGTCATTATGGCTGGATATAATTATTGATGGATATTACATTAATTTGAACTCTGTGATTGCTTCCATAATAATGAGTCGCTGATTGGGGGGTGAGTATGGTGTGTTTGTCCATTAGAGGGCAGCAGTGCAGTTGATTTTATCCTTGCCAGTGCAGGGATTTTTACAATTAAAGGAAACACTTTTAACACTGTTAATATGTTATATTAGCATTCATTTTGAGTCTACACATACATGAAGTCTACATAATAATAATATTAATAATAATAATACATACATACTGTACATACATACATGTTGACCTAAATGCATTCAAATGTTTGTGTTAAAATATGTTTTATTGTTTTTTTTTTTATAATAATAACACACTCGCTACAGAGCAAACCTCTGCATATTTTAATGTGCACTTACTTTTTATTTAGAACGTATTTAATTTTTTGAAGAAAAACGTTGCTGATTTTCAAATGTGCAGTGTAAGCAGAGGTGTCCAATTTTTTTTTCAAAATTACATACATAAATAAGGCAATACATCTTATTTAATCTCTACTTTCATCTAAAGGTGCTTCACAAGGTATCATTACAAAAAGTCTACAGAAAAAAGAAATTAATTTGGTAGTTGAAATATCTCTAGGATGCATGATGTACACGGACTTCGACAAATGTATAATTACAATTTACAGCTTACAGAAAAGTGATATTTGAATAACAATTTTTAATTAACCTGCAATATGCTTTTTTATACATATCATTCAGGTACATATAGACACTTCCTGTTCATCTGCCATTTTATATATATACAGGGGTTGGACAATGAAACTGAAACACCTGTCATTTTAGTGTGGGAGGTTTCATGGCTAAATTGGACCAGTCTGGTGGCCAATC
>BRDA01007841.1:30162-79262 GCA_036984385.1 Crenuchus spilurus | reverse complement strand
TATATATATATATATATATATATATATATATATATATATATATATATATCTGACACTTGAGTGAACTGTTTTAATGCACTGAACTTAGTTTACAGAACTGCTCTAATGCAAATTTGGATTGCGTTACTCAACTGTTTGGTTGTTTAAGTAATGTAAAATTGGACCATATAATAAAAGGCTCTTGCATAGAACATTTGCTTAACTTTGCAACATCAAAAATATGACTTTCAAAACTTTCTGTCCACTTTTGAACTGCACTCCTTATTATCAATTCACTTATATCTGGTGTTTAGATATTCTCTTAACCACAGATAATTGAAAGGAAATATTATGCTCAGTGTTTTATCTGTCGAGCACAGTGGGGGCGCAATTTTTTTGTATTGCAAATTACAGAACACAGATTCTGAATCATTAAAAACAACAAGCCTCCTTGTGGAGCAACTCTCTTGGAGCCTGAGAGAGCTTAGTTAATGAGAATTAAATGAAAGCAAAGGATGAGCGAGCAACTGATGTCAACAATCTTGCCTCTCTCTTAGGACTGGGTGATATGTGTTGCATTATTGGGAGTAAGTGCCATTTTGTTAATGAGGCTTTAAATGCTCATATTGCAAGACAAGGCGGGGTCACAAGACTACAACAGCCTTGACCATGTTCAGCAAACTCAGCTGCCTGAATGAAACAAAAATCAGTCATGTTGATTGATGTACACTTTTGTTCAAAAATGAAGTTTTCAAACATACAAAACAAATATAGTGGCAGTCAGTTGTACTGGTGCATCTCAAAAATGTGAAGAGCATGTGAAGTTGTTAATATTGTTGTTCATATATTTTTGTATATTGTGTACGTATATATTCATTACATGTAAATTGACATATTTCAAGACTTTTTTGTTTTACTGTTGATCATTTGGGCTTATAGCTCATTACAATCAGAAATACTGAATCACAGATTACTGAAACTCAAAATATTCTAATAAACTACTATTCAAACAGTATCAGCAGTAAAATTAAAATATAAACACAAACTTTTTATGATGTTCTAATTTTTGGAGGTAATATATAATAATATATACTATATATAATATATACTGGTATCATACTAGTCTAATGAAAATTCAGTTTCCAAAAGAGCAGGACACTAGAAAGTCATGGATTAATATTAGTGTGTATAGAAGGATGAATGTTGTATTTTTCACAGCATTCTTACAATACTGAACAAAGTAATGAATAAAATTCTTTATTAATAAAAGTCATTTGATTTTCATAAAACCCTTTTCTTTGTTAATACTTTGTCATTGTATGTGCTGTACATAACTTTACATTAGCCATCCTTTTTCTCTTTCTCTCCCTGTCCTGTAGATGCGATGAGGATGTGAACGAGTGTGAGAAGGAAGAGTGTGAAAACGGCGGTGCGTGTGTCAACACATTTGGTGCCTTCTACTGTAACTGCACACCTGGCTTTGAGGGTCAGTTCTGTGGGCAGTCATCATCCCTGGATGGCTCGGACCTCCAAGCAGAGGCTCTCTCTTATGTTGGGCCTGGGGAAATCATCGGAATTGGGGTGCTGCTGTTTGTAGTATTGGTGCTGCTGACCCTTTTGGCTGCCTTCCGTAAGAAAGTGCTCCGGAAAGACTGGGCCAGGGCTGAGGCAGTAGGCATCTCCACAGAAACAAGCTACAAAGGTATCGAGGGCATTGAGTTCAAAGCTGTGCGGGTCAGCAATGCCGGCCTTTATGGCAACGAAAGCATAGGAGGACCTCCACAGGTCTTGGTGCGCCCTACAGCCTATACTTTGCCTCATTGCCAGGGTAATCCTGGTGATAAAATGGAAGGCGGCGGAGTTCTGGCCACTTTGTCCTGCCCTCCCCAATTGAGCACCTTTGGGATAGATGGGTCCCACATCCTGGGGGTCCCAAGGAGAGGTGTGGCTGTGTGCAGTGTGGCACCGAATCTGCCATCATCACTGCCAGCCCACTCTGTTGACCGCAGTCCAATTCGCAAACCCCCCTGGGAAGAGGAAGAGGATGACGACGAAGATGATGAGGATGAAAATGACAATGAAGACCGTGAAGCCCGAGCTCTAGACTGGGAAGATAGGGGCTATCAGGCAGATGGAGAGGAAATGGACAGGGCACAGGGTAACAGCATGAACACACGCACCTACACACACACACAAACACACATATACGCCCCTCTCATCTCGGATAGCAGATGCTGCAATACAGCACAGTGAGCGTGATTTTCTTATGACTCACAAAGGGACCTCTATAATTCCCTATAGCCAATTTAGTCACAATTTATATGCATGGTATTATGCTTATTGTTCCCTGTTTTCTGAACATTATTGCACACTAATGTAAATAGACCAAAATTACCTCAATTCCAACAAATATGAACTGAAAAGCTTTCTTCCAGGTGCACATAATGAAGATAAGAAAGCTTTTAACATCTAACCTCACATCTGTATGTGACAGTTAAGCAGATACATTATTCATGAATCATAAGTAAATGAATCATAAATGTACCTGAACTGTGTGGAATTGGAGTGAAATGGAAAGGGCTTGTATGTGTGACCACACTTACTAACTACATTACTAACTACATTACTCCTATTTGATTTAAATTAATCTTAATTAACTATCAGAGCGGAAGTTCAGTCAACACTAATTAGCCGAAACATGTTCAGAGTTTACTTCTGTAGTTTTACACTGCAGTCATTAGGTTAATGTGCTTATATGCCATGAAAAATGGAAACCACATATTTAAATCATCACATGTTTGCTTCAGAGCACATCACGTTCTGCCACTCTATAGCCTTGCTCAGATTGATTTAGTTTAGTCTATAATTAAACATTTGACACATCTTCTCAATGATAAAACTTTCAAATCCAGACCAGAATCAAATCACTACATGCTAAGTGAGCTTAAGGTGTTGTATTTTCTACAAATCTGGATAAAATCTCTTCTGAGAGGTGGATATATGTTCTAGGTGACCAAATACAGCATGTAGCAATGGATAAAAGCAGTAGTGAGACACCTTAAATCTGGAAAATCAGATATGTGATCAGATGGGCAAATGCTGAGTTTGGTGAGAAACAGTAGACCTCAGCCTGTAATATTCTCAGGGAAAGACTTTTACATGTCTCAGTACCACCTGTAAATTTAGTCCTGTCTGAATATGTCATAAGACAAAGGTTCCCAAGCTAGGAACCTTGTGTACTGAGATCAAATGTCCCTGATGAATAACAGAAGTGTTCTGAAACATTTCATGAACATGAATTAACAAGCATGTCCAGTGCCCAAGCCTTGTGTGTGGCAGAGTCCTCTCAATGTACAGCATGAAGCCAAGTAAGCTTAAAAGACCATGGCAACAAAAATGTTCTTCAAAGACAACTTGATATGTTAATCAGCAGGATCAGTTCAAACAGGACATGAATGTGATATAAAGTGCTTTGATAGCACACCTTGCAGTGAACTATTGAGTAGCTAAATTATAAATCTGGAATTTAAAAACGCAGGGTGATCAAAAAGGCCTGGGTTCACAGAAAAGTCATCATTTCCATTTGCAGTCACTTGCCCTAATTTTTTTGCTGATACACTTGCTGTATGTATACTGGTACCTACTGATCTGGATCAAATTCAGGTGTTAGGTTGCCTGCTACTACCATTTTAGCTATGCAATGTACTTTTTAGGAAAAAAAAAATTCCTTAACATCTCAGTCGTTTCTCATAGTAGACATCTCAGTAAAATTTCAATTTGATCATATTTTCTCTAATAATAACTCATTTTTGCCAAAGACAATGGGAAGGGCTAAGAGCTTTGATAGTTTGGATGCTATGAATGTTATCATTGTTTACCTGGCAAGAAGTATCTCATGTCTCCTTCAGATAATACGTTACTTCTAAGGAATCTCCATTGAGATCCTTATCAGAGGTTTCAAGTAACAAGTAGAAATACTTTGTTACTATACTTAAGTAGAAATTTTAGTTATTTATACTTTACTGGAGTAATTATTTTCAGACAAATTTTACTTCTACTTACTTTTTCATGCAATTATTGGTACTTTCTACTCCTTACATTTTAAAATCAGCCTCGTTATTTCTACATATTTCATTTCGGTTTGTCATCATTCAAAAAACATCCTGTCCAGATAAATTGCGCCATCCAGAAAGAGTGAATTTTATTGTTGTTGAATGATAAGTATAAACATATTCCATTCTGATACCGTATTGGTAAGCAATCCATCGCACCTGCATGTCACGTGTCTCATCACTCTCCAGTAAGCTCAGTACTACACATATATGGTCCACTAATATACTTGAAATGACTAAAATGTTTTCATTTTTAAGGGGCACATATGCAGCTGAAACAGGAAGCCAGTACATTCCAAAAAATTCAACATTACCATTTTAATATAACATTATAGTCATTATGGCTTGTGGGTGGGGGGTGGGGTAGTGCACTATATGCCCCTGTGGCACAGCCTAAGTTTTGGCATTTGTTTTCCTTACATTACTTTTACTTTTATACTTTAAGTCGTTTTGAAACCAGCACTTTTGTACTTTTACTTGAGTAAAAAGCTTAAGTTGATACTTCAGCTTCTATAAAAGTCTTTTTAAACCCTAGTATTTATACTTGTACCTGAGTAATGAATGTGAATACTTTTGACACCTTTGATCCTTATCCATTAAAAAGCAACATAAAATTGGATGATGACAATGGATAGCAGACATTATAAAACAACAAAGTAGGCAAATATACAGTATGTGGTGATTTATGCCTGCAAATAGACATCACTTCATGTTGAATTATAAGCTTCCATTACATGTTAACCTAGTATTGCTACCTTAGCCTTATAGCTCCAGTGCAAATTTGGTCACCAGACATTTACATTATCTAAATATGATTTTTTAAATTAATTTTTTGCTAAATCATCACTAAAAGATTAATAACTGAATAATAAACTAAGGCCATAAAAGCATAACAGAATTATATTTTATATAAAGCACCATTAATTTTAAAGAGTTGTTTTAAGGAAATGTCCTGCTACTTGCTCTTGCTGTATGCGTTCAAATCCCATGGGGTTGTTTTGTCTATGCTGTTTATGGCAGAGAAATTGCCTTCCTCTTCAGAATTGACCAGAAGCTTGTAAATTGTTTTGCAACAAAGCAGATTACAGTAATCATAGCCATCTGCCATGGTGCATTGTGATGACGCTAGAAATAGGCCAAAAAGGAGTCATTTCCGTCTGTGTGAAATATTGACGAGTCGTGCCCAGGTAGAGAGCACTGTGGCAGGACAAGTGCAAGGACTGGGCGTAGGCTTTTATTTAAGCTTTATATAACCAAGTCTTCAAGGTTAGAAGATTCTTTCAGTGTGTCAAGTCTCTTTCAAGTGTAACATGTTAAAGTATCAAAGCAGTGACTGTGAATTAATTGCTTGGCCAATTAGGTTCTTAGCTTTATACAAGATAAGAAATATATCACAAAATAGTAAATTATGTCTCTTTCATGTTTCTCCTCCCACTGAGTGGTCACACAGTGTTCGTGTATAATATGTGTGTGGGCATAAAAATATCCTCTACTACTGGCTGGTCTAGAGGAAGTATTTTGAGCATACATTCATTCTTTATTACACTCACAAGGTGAAAATTCATTTGCAAGCATATTACATATTACCATACAACAAATGCACAAAATCACCTAAATAAATAACTATATAACACAACAGAGAGCAATATAGTGTGTCAGTGTGGGCGGAATACAACCTTGATTTTTTTTTTTTTTTTTTTTAGTTTGAACAGATTTATTTGATAATCAACCTCGTTATATAATACATGTATTATTCTGTTATTTGGGTGGTCCACTGTAAATGCTATGCATGTATGATGCTTAGCTTGTATGATTCTTAGCTTGTATTTAACTGAAATTTAATTATATATTAATTAAATGCATCTGACCTGTACACCAGTCAACCAAAAGGACCCCCAACAGAACCACCACAGAGCAGGTATTATTTGGGTGGTGGATCATACTCATCCCTACAGTGATGCTGACAAGGTAGTGGTGTGTTAGTGTGTGGTGCATTGTTATGGGTGGATCAGACACGTCAGAGCTGCTGGAGATTTTAAAAACCTCAGTGTCACTGCTGGAGTAAGAATAGTCATCTAACAAAAATATCCAGCCAACATCATCCTGTGGGCAGCATCCTTTGACCACTAATGTAGGACTAGAGGATGACTAAGCCAAACTGTGCAGGAACAGTTGACTTTACATTTACAAGGTGGACCAACAATGTAGATGTATTTAACAGAGGTGACTATCTAACAGCACTGACAATGATCCACCACCCAAATAATACCTGCTCTAGTCCTGTGGGGATCCTGACCATTGAAGAACAGGTTGAAAGGAGCCTAAAGAAGTATACAAAGAAACAGATAAACAGTCGAGAACTGTGTAGAACTACAAAGTGCATGTATATGGTCAGTGACAAGGAGTCACAATGAGGACAATGAGTGTGGAAACAATGAGGTCATTTAATATTATGGCTGACTGCTGTCAACTGAATGTGATGGATTCTTCTACACCTCCAATCAGTAGCAGCTTTTCATCCACCAAGTATTAACATTTTTTTTGAAATTGCTCAAAAATTGTCCATCCCCATAAAAAAACAACACACAAATATTGCAAAAAGAGTAATGATGGAAAAGTGTTTTTTCGAATAAACAATGCTGTACCAAGCTGTAAGTCTAGTCATACAATGCACCATTTCATTATCAGTTTCATTTTTATTGCTTGACATACAGTGCATACACAGCAGTGAACTGTTAAGCTTACACCAAACGTTTTTCCCACTACCCTGCACTCCGCAAGTGGCCAGCTTCGAAAAAGCTTGATTGCACTATTAATTTGAGTGTGCCCATTTATTAGTGGAGCAGGGGAAACGTTTACAGCTTGCTCAGCATCTCTGAACTGTAAACAACACAGCCATGAAAAGATTGCAAATGTCTATAAAGATGATTCGGCTAAAATCAAAGAGTTAAATTTCTCCATTTCACTTGTTCATTTTGTTCTACAGATCTTTTGTAAATGCACATTTTCAAAATGTTTGAAAAGAAACCCAGCCAATGACATCATCAAGTTTAACTTGTAATAAAATATTTTCAACCTACAAACGTAAATGTGGTTTCAAATCCAAGTTGAGAGTCCATTTTTAATCTAGTTGTTGTGTGGCAGAGAGGAAGGGGAACGCAGAAGTAGATGCACTAAATGAAGGTTTATTAACAAAACTCACATATAAACAAAAAGTTAAACAGAGTTTAACTAGAACTAGAATAAATAAACATGAATCAAGATAAACTAGAAAACACTCAAAACTGAAACAAAGTAACAAAAAGACAAAGCTAACAAACCTGAGATACGGGGGGGGAAACCTGACACGATGACATATAGACAAAATGACCAGCAATGCACAGAAGACAAAACATGGCTTATAAAGCTAGAGAATAACCACATGAAACAAGAGAACCTGAACACACTGATTACACCAAAACATGACATCACAGGAAGAACCAAAAAAGAGAATGCAATACACAACAACAAACACTAGGGGGAGACAAAAACACAGAACATGATGACAGGAGGGGTAGATCTGACACTAGTTTTACTCATGCTTGTGTAACGGAGGGTGAAGTAGTCAAATAAATGCAGGAGGTGATGAAACTTAAGTTAACATCAAAGATACTAGGCTGTGAACAAAACGGTGTTCGTGACATTCAAGTAAGACCGTACACTTCACAGAGTGACAATATAAGAAGACACTACAGGATCATGATGACTGCATTGACCAACACAGTCTGTGACACTTGAGTGAACATATAAACCAAATGTAATCAGACATGAGATGGGGAACCAGGGCTGTGAAATCACAAGACAGGTGCCACACATGACAGGGGCAGGACTAAGACAGACATGACATAGCATGTAAACAAAAGGCACATGGACAAGACAGAGATAGAGCTGTGACAGGAGGTTTCACAGCATGACTGAAAAAATGTTTTCCAGTAGTGATTTTTAAAGGCAGCATCTTATTTTTGAGAAGTCATTTTTAAATAATTTATAAACACTCAACAAACTATCAAAAACATATCAATAGCATATCAGTGAAAAAGCTGTAATATATTACTTAAATTAAGTAGATACACAAAACTTAATGTTAAACCTCATTCTGACCCTAATCATAATCCCAACTTTAACCTCAACACAAAACCTAAATCTGTCACCCTGGCATTAATCCTAACCCTAAGCTTAATTTTAACCAAAACTAAGCCAACTAGTCCAAATCCTAACCCATCAATCCCAATCCTTAACTAAACCCATGGATGTAGTATGTATATAACAGCATGTTGAGTTTGTTGATAACTTTTTAAGCTACTTGTAAAATTAACATCTACAGATATAATCTCAGACCCTCCAAATAAAGTGAAAAAGAAATAAATTCAGCAGAATATCAACAAACATTATTCTGAAACATCTGTTGATCATCTACTAAATGTATTCAGGTGCTTCACTGCAGGTACTTCACTGATCTGTTGTTAATGTGTTACTAATGAGCTGTTTCATCTACAAAGGGCCACTCAAATTAATGTGTGACCCTTTTTAAAAGTTGTATTCTTTGTTTGGATATGGACCTCATTTTTTACTCTTCCCTAGGACATGGCCGTAGTGTGGAGGAGACCTGTTTTTCAGACAGCAGTACCAGTGAGGCTCACACAGATTCTGTCAGATCTGACTCCTGCGATGACAACGGTGAGCCAACCACACACGCCTCACACACTGTTCACGACCAAACCTCCAACCCCCACCACCAACACCAGCACACACAGACTCCATATGGGCAGCGATAGAATAGTGGGCTGAGAGCTCAAACATGAATGAACAGAACACATCATGTTACTGTTATAGGGCCCTACACCAATTCACTTAAAGCAGTAATGTGATGAAAAATCCAATTTAAACAATTTTACTCTTACTCCAAATGTAGTTGATCAGCCAAGACATGTTTGGTATCAGAAGTCTGTTGGAGCTAGCTAATAAGTAATGGAAGCTAATATAGACCACCAAGTTTCATTATGCAAAGTAGAGGATATGTCCCAGCCTCGATCTATTTTTCATGGTTTAGTAATGACTCTTCTGTTATCTATAAAAATGAATAAAACTGTCACATAAAAAAGTGTAGTAACCATTTCAAAGACTAAGTGTCCATACAAATGTCTGTTTTAAATGCCATATTGTCAGAAATGTCTTTTGGCTCATTAGCTAAATTTGGGGTAAAAGGGATTATTTTTGTTTCTATCACTTTAAATCCAATTTTTTAATACTTAGATCTGTGAAGTAGCATCTAAATCACAAAATAATATTACCAACCTACTTCTTTTTATTGGACATGCTCAAACGTTCAAAGTCAAAAGACTATAAAGGCTTGTTTTCTTGTGCTTTGGTGTGCTTGGAGAGCAGAATTGTTTGAGTACAAGCCAAATGCATGGTTCTCTTTCAGCATGCAGCATGCCCCGTTTATTTATCCCCATATGGGCTTCCTTTACAACTAAATCTTTTCCATCATAACAAGGAGATTCATGATGATGGCCAGAGTATTGTATTTTGCATCTTACAGCCAATCACAGAGCTTTTCGTTGTTTAAATCATGTCATCTCACTGTAGTTCTTCACAAGGTGGTGAACTTATTTATGAAATGTGTTCATTTAGGAGATTTATTTTTGCTATTATTATTGTTGATGGTGTTGGTCATTTGACAGGATTGGGTGGGCGGAGTGCTGTGGGTTTGTTAGTCAGATTTATGCAATCCTGTGGTTGACTTATTTGTCAGATATATTATTTACTTGTTTACTTGTTTGTTTGTTTGCTGGTAGGGGTTGAGGGGTCAAGCAATAGTCATCAGATGTTTGAGTCACAGTGGCCACTTCCCCTGAGGTGACACACTGATCGATGTAGATACCAGTGACTGTATCGCACACACACACACACACACACACACACCCCCCAAGGGATCTGCAGTGCTAATCTTTTGCCCACATCTGCCACTGACAACCATGCTGTCTACATGCTGTGCACATGCCCCAATCCTACTGAAAGAGCAACATTCAAGCAGTGAAGGATACATGTTACATTGTGATGGAAAATGTGTTTAAAATGGAATATTGACAGTATCTGTAGCATACCATTAATTACCATGGACAATTACAGTATGTCAACACATGTTCACATTCCCTGAGCTTAAAGAAATAAACAACATTTCAACTCAGAACTCATTCACTGTAGAAGTCAATGGGCAGTTGGTGAATTCATCAAATAACCATTTGAAATACATGATCTACAGTAACAGATGATGCTTTCTGACATATAGGATGCTGTCAATAACAGAATGGCAAAAAAATTGAGCACTTATTTTTCATCTAGTGTGAAGGTAAACAAAAAGCTTCTAAATCACACACATTTACTTTCTGTTAACAGTTACAGAAGAAAGTGACTAAACTAGTAACTGTTTGTAATTTATTCACATTATTTTACAAAAGTACTTGGCAAAAGACCATAAAATAACCAATTTCAGCTGTGAGAGTGAAAGTGCACAATCACTGACCAATGTGCACTTATACACAGAGGAATTTGACCTCCGCAGTTAACCCATGCATGCACTGAAACACACATACAGACAAACACACACACACACACACACACGTTAACACATTAGGGGACTGTGAGCACACATGCCCAAAGCATTAGGCAGCCCAAATCATGGGCTACCCAGAGAGCAGTTGGGGGTTAGATGTCTTACTCAACTTCAGTCATGTCCTGCCAAGTGATCAAACCAGTGACCTTCTAGTCACAAGACAGGGTCCCTAACCACCCGTCTACGGCTGTCCCAAAAGCTTTGGTTGAAGGGGACATGTCTAATGATGGAAAATTTGCCCATATGTTGTTTTTCATGCCCATTTACAACCTCAGCCTATTCCTAAAACAAGCTGTTTAGTCTTTTATGAAGGGCTTGTGAATAATTTGATGAGCTGTCTGCTGATTGACTGGTTTACAGTGAGGCACCACAGTAATACTGAAGCAGCATGGATGCCAGAAAATTAATAGGAAATCCACCCCAACTGAAAGTTGAGAAAAGAGTGGTGGAATAGCAGAGAAAAAAAGGAAGATAATTGATGATTTGCATGGCATACTAAGTAAAGTGTATGAGAGGAGGTGGTTATGAAGCTGTTTTAAATCGAATGGATTGTGTGCAATGTCGGTTTTCCCAACCTTGAGTGGAATTTGAAACTGTAATGGCAAGAGCTCTGGTCTCATTGGGTGGATTACAGCCAGCATGTAAATTAAATTACATACATAAAAGTCTTCATACTGGTTCATTTTCTCTCTTTGATCCAGTGCACTCTTGTATGATTAATTTTTGTTTGACTTTTTTCTTGTTTTTCATATTTTTGATGATGTGGGTGCAAGAAATTGGGTGGGAAATAAAAACAGCTTCTGCCAAAATAAGAGGAGAGTTGAGGAAAAATAGAAGGAGAGGAGAGAAGAGGTGCTTAATATGCAAATAAGTGTGTGAGAGAGAAGGTGGGTGAATAAGAAAGCTGACAGTTAAATGTTTTCATATTAAAGTTCTTCATTTTTCAAATAAATAGAACTCAGGATAATTCCACAGACCCACAATGAAGAACATTGTTGACAGAGTAAAAAATAATATTGTAAAAGCCTATTGAGTAATTCCCAATATTTGTTCCACAAAAAATCAAATGAAATAAAATAAATACAAAATTAATTGAAGCTACTATTGCTACTGGTAACCATATAACAAAAAATCAAGACTACAGTCCTTTACTTTTACTTTCATTTTTCCAAAGATATTCTGGTGCAATCAGTCTCCACCCACTCTACTTTGTTAGCAATGTATAACCACAAATACATGCTTCTGGAAAAGTAGTTCCATGTCTGAAAGAACAAATTATATATTTTACAGCAACCTTGGATTGAAAAATGTATGAAATGTACAAAAATACAAGTTTTGCATAGAGATGGAATTCAGCAACTACCCATTGACTTCTATTATCAGTGTGCTTTTAGTCTATAGATTTTCTGTTATTTTCTAAGCCCAAGACCTCAAAATTACTGGCAATTGTAATCAGCAGCACAGATACAACAAATAGGAAGAGGTTGAAAAACATTGGCATATTTCTTTATCTTCTGGAAAAAAAGGCACTGATATCTGTGTCCTAATCACAGAAATAATAACTGTGGTTGAGTTACGGATGGGAAGGAATTCAAGGGTCCAGTGTGCTCAACTGAATTTCTCTACTGAGATGCTAAAACATGCTCATTAGTGCCGGTGCTCACACCAAAAAAATCCTCCAACCTACAGCGTAGAACACACACCCTCACTCAGACACCCACATAATACAATTAATGTCTTAGTCATAGCAAACTAATTATGCCATTCACCTAATTAAGATGACTTAAGTGTATAATCTTTCCCAGTGAAAAGTCGAAGAATAGTAATAACACTGCTTTTTTTGGGGAAAAAAAAAACTAGACAGGCGGAGAGGGCCAGAGCAGGTCAAAACAGTAATTATGCTCTATCTTCAGTTCAGTGCATGGCATTATCCTCTCAAAATATGATTGCTGCCATGACTCAGAGTGGAAACAGCGTTCATGTAATACCAAACAGTGAAACACATTTGAAGCACTTCATAATTTTCCATCTGTTTATTTATTTATTTATTTATTTTTTAAATGGATTTCATAACATCAATATGTTACGGAGGGTTTCCTGTGAATCACAATGGAAAGGTCAACTTGGCTGTGTGACAAATATACTCAAGTGCAATAATTCAGCCCTTTGTTTCCTGACGCTGTGTCGTGCTTTTCTTCGCCCTCAAATTAGCCTCCATTGTGACGGTCATACGGCTGGTCAACGACGCAGTGGACAGCATTGAAAATGAAGGTATGACACAAGCTGCATTTTAAAGGTGCTCACATTATTCTAAAAGGAGAGTATATGCTGTATGTGAAAGCCACTTTTAAGCTTGTCAACTCTTATTCCTATGTCAGGGTGCATACATTCTTGGCAAAAAAAAGCCAATTGCAAAATTGCAAAATATTAAGCTGTTATTGTTATTAACAACAAATTATTGGCCAGAAAATTAAAAAGTAAGAAAATGCACTCCTGAGCCCTGTACCACTGAACTGTTGGAATGAAAAGCCAGGAAATAGGTCAGTTCACTTACATAGTTATCTTGTATGTAAAGATAAAATTATTAAAATATTTAAATGTTTGAAATAAAATATGCCACAAGTGAGCAGTTTGTCACAAGCCTAAAAACACCTATACATACACCTGTACATATATGCTCTATCTAATCTTGTGAGTATGTTTTAATAGATTAACTAAAAACTTAATATTTTGGGTTTGGCACATGTTTTTTGGCCAAGGAGTGTATGCACAAATCTTCGCGCAAGTGTGTGTGAGTGTTCAGAGTTTATCTGTGATTGGAATTATCAATAAAAAACTACTGCATACATGTCAAGCCAGTATACCCTCCATTCAAAACCCTATAAAACCTCCAAATCATGTATACCCACTGATACCGGTAAAGCCATTATCAACAGCAGCATTTTGATTTTTTTCACCATGCTGTAGTTTAAGTTTGAGGCTCATCTATTGTGTGATAATCTAAATATTAATGTATAATTTTTATTTAAATTAATTTTAAACTATTTCTATTTCTCCATTGATCATAACTGTCCACAGAATGTAAAGAAAAAAAACTAAAAAGTGGTATGATAACAATGATGTATAAATCTCATTGTCAGATTTGAAGCCCCTGACTAATCATGGCTTAGGCTTAATTCTACAAACAATAATTTAGGTCAGACTGGGGCAAAGATCAACTTTTTTTCTCTTTTTGCAGTTGCTGTCCTGGAAGATGGACCATCATATACCAGCACTTGTGAGTTAACTTTACCTGCTTATGAATATTTATCTCCAGTCTATTCCCACTCCATCCTCATCTTTATTTTCAAATTCCCTGAACATTCCTGTTTACATCTTTTGTCATGTGTGTGAGAATATCTGTAGTTATAATCAAACATTTTTTGTTCTTCTATTTAACCCCTTAAACTGCAATAGCATGTATGAGGCCTACATTCTCATCACTACATATCTTATATATTAGCTCTGTAGTAATTCCAGAATTATATTCATTAGTTATTGAATAATAGGCCTAATAATTCTGCAGTTTAATTGGTTAATAAGTTCATGATAATTATTCATGTTTCATCTCATGCTGTGAAATCATTCCATCTGTGTTTTGTGTTTGCTTATTTGTTTACAGCTAGCCCACATCTTCATCACGAGGAACAAATATGTGTTGAATACGTCAAAGAATACTTTGTCAATTGTAAGGACTCATTTTTGTTAACTCTAGTCTTGTAATCATTCGCTCAATGCTCGAAAGACTGAATCGAATGGAGGAATGGTGGCCACAGTACAGCTGTATTTGGAAAATGAAGAATGTGTGCAGACAGTCTGTATGCAGTAAGCAATTTAGAGCTGCATGCAATTTCTGCGTACACCAGCTTTGCTATATATCCCCATTGATTCCTGAAGAACTTTCAGATGCCTCGTTTTTCCAAATACAATTATTTTACCCTATGAACCAAGACAATAGGAGTTTCAACTCCAGTGCACAATAAACAAATCAATCTTACATACTGAGTCATATCTGTGAATAAATGGATGGAAGCGAACCCCAACTTTCTGCTACCATGTTTCAGAGCAGAACTTCCACCTAATGTTCTGAAACAGTTTCATTCATTTACATCTGACTCTATTCAGTTAATCAAAAACAGTCACTTATCCATTAGCAAGTGTAGAAGTATATAACCTTAAAATAAAAGTAAATTTAAAGCAGCAGTCATTTAACACTAAAACGTAGCAAACAATATTAATGAAATATAATCAAATATAACTCCCATGAGCTGAAGAATCAGTCTGCTTTGTAGTCTCTAAATGAATCAGTTTATGCTCCATAGAGCAGATCCCCCAAATATCCAGCCCACAAGGTGTCAGCATAAGGACTATTTAGTATGATGAATAAGACTCACTAGAAAAAAATTGTTGATTGCTCCTTTAAAATGAAAATATTCTGTAAAAATTAATTCATTCAGATTCACTTCCTGAATATAGTCAGCCAGCCATGGCATATTTGGTGTCTAGGTTGCTTAATTAGTTTTGGTGTTATTGTGCAGTAAGGGCTCTAGTGGGAAAAGTCAAATTGTGTAAATTAACATGAATCATAATTGTATTTACTCAAATTATTATTAGTGGAAGTCATGCCTAAGAGCTCTAAAAGAGCTCACTATTCTAAAATATTAGAATTCAGGTCTGAGTGGAGAACCTCAGACTCCAGGGTGCACATAAATCTGTAATTGTTTATTTTTACTTTAAATAAAGTATCAAACTGGTGCCCCTAACTGCTAACAGTATATTCTGATATTGTTAAAAATTGCATAATGGAATATGACTCTTACAGTGGTGAAGTGTGCATTTGTGACTGTTGTAAAGTTGGCTGAGGGGAATGAATACAAAAGGGCCAGGTCTAAAGTCCCCTACTTCTACATGCTTCAAGGCTAATGTGGCTAACCATCAAGTATGTAGCTAATATTAAAGGCTATAACTACAAATCACCACCATTTAGCACAATGAAGCTGCATTAACCCTTTGCCTTAAAAGTATTATGACACTTGTGCGTTTCTTTCAAAATCAAGGGTATTAAAAAAGAGGCTCTACTCTTTTTGGAGCAACTGTCTCTATTGTCCAGGGAAGGCTTTCCACTAGATTTTGGGGCATTGCTTTGAGGATTTGTTTGCATTCAGCGAGTTAGTGAGATCAGGATGTTGGATTATTATCTCCCCTCCTCATTATCAACTCCCCAACTCATCCAAAAATATTGAATGGAGCATCATCATTCCAGACAACACAGTTCCACTGCTCCACAGCTCAATGCTGGGGCCTTTATACCTCTCTAGTCCACACCTGGCACTACGCGTGGTGTCAGTACATTGTACTAGACTAGACAAACTGCATTTTCACATAAGTGTCAGCAAAAGTATCTGAAAGCATTTATTTGAAGGGGTATCCACAAACATTTAACATATATTGTATAAAAACACTGGTCTTGACTTTCCTTGTATACTTGCTGTTGCAGTAATTATATACAGAAGTAGCTCACAGTTTAAAAACAGTAGCTGAAGCCATTTTACATAGTTCTGTATTTTGACATATGTAACAGGATGTCATACAGGGTCACAAGTTACAGTTTTGCAATTAGCAAGTAATCAGTTCTCAGCCAAATTGAAAACTCTAAACATGTCTTGTCTGATTAACTATACTTAAGGTAAGGGGAACATGGACTGCATCTCTTTTCTGGCTAAACTCTTACTTTAATTTAATGTTGCATAGCATAAGATTTCACTTTCAGGCCTCTAAAGTAGCACTTTATATGTTTTGCCATATGATGTCTAGAAGAATATTTGAGAAGGACATTTAGGTGATGTTTAATCAATGTTATATTCACATCTGGCTGAACAATCTGTTCCTGTCCTGTAGCATACCACTGGGAGACCGCCGAGTGGCTTCCTGACACCTGCCTGCCAGGTCTGGAATCAGAAGAGGGACGGGACCTCACTCCTACTCCTCCCCCTCCACCTCTACCGGCCCCTCCTCCCCCTCTCACCCTCACCCCCAGCCGACTGGGTGGGAGTGTCCGCTTGGGGGGCAGTACACGCCCACTACAGACGGGCTATCCTCTACGGAGGTATGAAGGTCAGAGAGACTTCTATTCGTCTTTGTCCAGGGATGAGTGTTCCTCTCCAGTGTATGAGGAGTACCATGATGATGAAGGCCATTATGACCAGCTTCCAGTTGCACGGCCTCCCTACATGGGCTACAGTGATGGCCGGGGTAGCCCATCCTGCTACCACTCAGGCCTCAGTCAACCCCCACCATCTCACCCCCCACTGCTGGCCTGGGAGGAGAGGCCAAGAGTCTGGGAGGATTCACACCCCTTTGGGAGCCAGAAGGAAATCAGCAGACTTACAGACAGACACTCGCTGCGAGCCCGTCGTTCACGCAGCAACCAGCACAGTCCATTTAGGTCACTATCTGCTATGGGTCAGTATGAACACTACTAAAGGCCATGGCAGCCTGTGGACTATGAATAGAAACTGGCATGCTATATGTTTCTGTCTGTATATGCCTAAAGCTGCCATCAATGTCGTCCTTATGCTACTATGAATGGAATTCCACAGAACTGAAAAATGCTTTATTAATTTGGTGAGAAACAATAAGAGTAATAAGAGGAAGAATATATGGTTCCAGGTACTGATTGTTTGAGCCCCTAACTACGAAAGATGGAGGCAGGGTTCAAATAAGAGTAGGGCCCACTTGAGAACTACATTGTCTGGCCAAGATGATATAAATATTATAAAACTTACTTCACATATTATACTACTGAGTAATCAGAAAAAAAGCAATGCATTGAATTGTTTTAATGTGTAAAATATGTAACAATTACTATACACAGTAATATCGGAATATTAGGACCACCTAACCATGCATCTACTTCACAGACCAAGATGTAACAGAGTCCTCTCAATTTCCTCAATGCTCTTGTGCTCATTATAGAGGTTAATTGGTAACTGTTCTGCGCCTATTTCTCTGTACACTTGCTGGAGTCATCGTTCCACTTTGGTATTTGTGGGAGCACCACTGTTATGTCGTTGGGAAGCACTCAATGTACAAGAACTCACTAGAACATCCCACAACAATTTCCAAGATGCTACAACCCTTCACAGAGTACCCTATTATCATGCCATTTTGGACATTATACCTTGGATGATTGTTTTGCATTCTGCTACAACTGTGCTCACTTATTTAAATATGCAGCAAACTGGTATTTGTGACATCCCAGCTGAGTTCATTGCAAACCAGAGGTGGTCATAAAATTCTGATAGCCTGTGTATATACAGTGATGGCAAAACATAAGTCAACCAAGAGATAAATGTGTAATTTTAATATATTTTATTCAAATGCAAATGATATGCACATTTTAATGAATTCAGTGATATTTTATTTTTTTATGAAATATATGTAAAGCATATGAAGCTGATGGGGAGAGGAAACAAATGTGTCACACTTGAGGAGTATAGTAAGTTTATGGACTTTAAGTTAAGTCAAGCTGTATGCTACTGCCTCTGTATGGACACTTGCATAATCCAAGCCTCTGGCTGTTTAAATGGTATATGCATCAGAAGTAGAGGGGAAATTAATAGTAGCAGTCTGTGAAATTGCAAATTACCATAAATGGATACTGACCTAGAATCAGCAATGTACAGAATAAGGCCTAGGTCAGTATATCATATATCAATATGATATCTGTAATGATACAAGGGTTATACATCAGTATATTGTGATAAGCACAGCGATATTTTGTGATTTTTTTTTATCTAAATGTAGGAAAACTCAGTAGTGCAAATCGCACACTACTTGTTTACGTGGAAGTGGAAGAGTCTAATGGCTGAAAATGAATTACAACACTGCTATCTAGTGGTCAGGGGTTTAAACACAACTGAAAATTATCTACTATCTGTCACCAATCTATGCTTGTAAACATTAAATTAAAAATCAGTATGGTGTCAATTCAGTATCACAGAACATAATATTGTGATACTGTGATAAGTGTATCAGTATTTTCTTACACCCCTAATACTGCTAACTCAATAATGACTTGATCATTAGAAATTGTATTTCCAAAATGGTCTTGCAGTACCTGGCAAAAGTATTCACACCCCTTAGCTTTTTACCTATTTTGTTACATTACAACCTGTATTTAAATGTTTTTTTTTTTTTTTTTAATCTGAACTGTATGTGATTCATCTGCACATAATAGTCTAGGTTGGTGAAGGGAAATGAGAAAAAATAAAAAACTGAAAATTGGCATGTGCATACGTATGTATTCACCCCCTTTGCCATGAAGTCCCTATAAAGTTTTGGTATAACCAATTACCTTCAGAAGTCACCTGCTTAGTGAAATAAAGTTCATCTGTGTGCAATCTAAGTGTCACATGATCTGTCAGTATATACACACCTTTTCTGAAAGACCCTAGAGGCTGCAACACCATTAAGCTAGAGGCACCACTAACCAAACTACACTAAACCAAGGAGCTCTCTAAACAAGTCAGGGGCAAAGTTGTTGAGAAGTACAAGACAGGGTTGGGTTATAAAAAAAAAATTCAAACTCTCTGATGAACCCCCGGGGCACCATCAAATCTATTATTATCAAATGGAAAAAAAACATGGTACCACAACAAACCAGCCAAGAGAGGGCAACCCACTAAAACTCTCAGACCAGGCAAGGAGGGCATTATTCAGAGATGCAGCACAGAGACCAGAGGTAACTCTGAAGGAGCTGCAGAGTTCTCAAGCCGAGACTGGAGTATCTGCATATACAATGAAAATAAGCCATAAACTCCACAGAGCTGGGCTTTATGGAAAAGTGGCCAGAAAAACGAGACAAAAATAGGAAGGCTCATTTTGAGTTGACAAGCCAAAAGGCATGTCGGACCTCCCCCAAGTATATGGAAGAAGGTGCACTGGTCAGATGAGACCAAAATTTCAAACACTATGTGTGGCGCAAACCTAACAGATCTCATCACCCCAAGAACACCATCCCCACACTGTTGGCAGAATCATGCTGTGGAGGATGTCAGCAGGGACAGGGAAACTGGTCCAAGTCAAGGGGAAGATGGATGGTGCTAAATACACTAATATTATTGAGCAAAACCTGTTTCGGTCTGTCAGTGAATTGAGACTGGGATGGAGTTTCACCTTCTAACAGGACAATGACCTAAAACATACTGCTAATACAACACCTGAGTGTTTTAAGAGGAAATATGTAAATGTATTGGAATGGCCTAATCAAAGCCCAGACCTTAATCCAATTGAGAATCTGTGTTCAGACTTGAAGATTGCTGTTCACCAGCAGAAACCATCTAACTTGAAAGAGCTCAATCAGTTTTGCCAGGAGGAATGGGCAAAAATCCCTGTGGCATGATGTGGCAAGTTCATAGAGACTTATCTAAAGCAACTTTTAGCTGTAATTGCTGTAAAAGGTGGCTCTACAAAGTAGAAAGACATTTGAGGGGAGAATAGTTATGCACACTGAAGTTTTCTGTTATTGTGTTCTACTTGTTGTTTGCTTCACAATAAAAAGAATGTTCAAAATTGTTCTGTAAATGAAGTGATGCAAACCCTCAAATAATACATTTTAATTCCAGGTTGTAAGGTAGCAAAACACAAAAAAAATGCTATATACTTTGTCAAGGCACTGAATTACGTCAATGTACAATAAATTTAAGATGTTCCTTTTATGTTCCCCTATACAGTTACTATTGTATTGTCTTGAGTGTCAGGATTTTATTAAGATCAAGATTATTCACACAGAAATATGTGCATTTAAATGTGTGTTTAAAACATTCTCTCAGCCCACTTCAGGAGGTGGTCTGAGGTGCATTTAAGCCAGATGTAATGTAAATGGAAATGCATCTGCCTCTCCAAGCCACATTCAACAGTCAAAACCCCACCCACAACTGTGGTGACCCCTTCCCCTGCTGTTCTGTTGTGGTGAAAAAATGCTTTCTGAACTGCTGCTGCTGACGTCAGTTACTCCTCCAAATGTCAGTACTCTGCTTCACACATCTCACACAGAGCTAGTTAATTTAAATAAAGCACCATTTTGATTATTTTTTATTTTGCATTATTAACACTGTCACTGCACTATTATGTTTGTGCACATGGGCCCTGACTGTGATGACTAAAGCAGGCTATCTCCAGCTGTCTTTCTTTTAAACATCAACTCTTTGTTGGAAACAAGCAACAGCAGGCAGAATGTTTCAGGCAGCGTCCATCTTTTGATCAGATCAGAAAAAAATGAAGATCAGCTCAGGCAACTGGTTGGTGTTTACAAGCTAATTTGCCTAATCTTCACCCTAGTAGTCAAATTACAATCTAACTGAAGACATGTTTGACTAAAAATATGAATGCATATTGTTAAAATATTATCACATTATCAGAATATTAACAGTTTGATTGGACGTGCAGTGGTCAGATGCTTTAAATGATAAGCAAATTCAAAGCACCATTCATTTTGCTCAAATTGCATTCAAAGCTTAGATGTTTCTCAGACAACTTCCGTCATTACATCCACACTTGTAACCAGAGGCTTGGATTATCAGAATGAATAGCATTCAAAGACATGACTGAATTAAACATGACGGGTGAATATTAAATGCAATGGAAACTGTAATTGAACATAAAAGTAGATATTTGTAATAATTATGAGTGAAAGTCAAAAACGGAGGCATTTGTGAATTGTTAAGAGTGAAGTTGACTGCAGTTTAGAGAGAAAAAGAAGGGGTGGGGGGAGAGTGCTTCTCTGTCTGTGTCCACATGAAAGGTTGAGTAATAATGCCCATGTGAGACAGTTTCCGGCAGGTAGAGCCATGCATGCTGTGCCCAAGAGGACATTCAATTTGGCTGCCAGTACCAAGCTCAAGCAAAAGAAAAAAATGACAAGAAAGCATCTTAAAAATAGGCCCTATATGTTATACTTTTCAATATGAGAACATTTCTTTTAATATTTTAAGATTATTCAGTTAATTTATAAGCATTTTACTGACTAATGCTTCTCTAAAAATGTGTATATTGTGGAAAAAGGTCATTTGTGTTCATATTTCAAGGCTTTTTTGTTTGAAACTGTTTGAATAGTAATTTACTCAAACTTGAAATTTGAGATTCTGATTTTTTATAAATTATAAGCCATACTGATCATTAGCTAAACAAAAATGGCTTGAACTTTTATGTCACTTAACGCATAAGTAAGTAATATAATAATATAAATTCATAAATAAAATAATATAACAACATAAATAATATACATAATATTATTTTCATAAATAATATAAAATAACGGTATAATATAGTAGTATTAAAACAAAATTTAAGTCTAACTTTTTTATTGAACCTTTTCACAATACTCCAATTATTTGAGATTCATTAGTACATTATGTGATGTTAGTAAAATTATCTACAAGTGCATATAAGTTCATGTCATTCGATAGTCATTTACAATCTGTGTTTGAATAATCAGTTTGAATAATTCTTAAATCAATAAAAAAATGTTATGTTTTAAGATGCTTTCATCTGTCAGAATAACGTTTTGCATTGTAGCTAACATAAACCTGAACACAGTTGTAGGGTACTGTTAAGGCTTCATGAATCCTATATACACTTGCCATGACAACTGATGTAAGGCTACATAAACATTTATACCAATGTATCTCAATGCACCTCAGATTTAGTAAATAATACATCTCAGCAAATACAACCTTATGAAGGTTAACTGGCAGGTACATGTTTGTCAGTTGTTATGATAAGCGTATGTAGGTGTTATGCAGCCTTGTGAACAGGATGCTAACTTACAGTAAAGTTTTAGCTATAAAGAAAGTCATAAACCTCTAGTCTGTTGTGATGTTTTTCTTTTTGCTGCAGTAATAAAAAGTGTCATTTTTATGGATGGCAAAGGAATTAACCATGAACACAGAATCAGTATTATTCAATGGCACTGCATTTGGAGTGTATGAAGTATGAAGTAAAGGCTCATAGATTTTCTGAAAGCTGAGAAAATCCCCTTCTGTTTGGGTCACACAGGTTAACTTTTATTCCAATGTCATAAAAAGCCATGTGGCTGGTCATATGACCCCTACCGAGCCAGTGCAGCATGCCAGAAATGAGGATAAAAAGGAAAATGCAACAAATGCTACTTACTGCTCCTGTAAATGACAATTTCATGGCATTTCACTAATGCCATGGGGCTTTTTCCTCCATCATCAGTCACTAAAGCATATGAATCAGAATGGAAAGATTAAGACTGCATTCTTAAAAATGAAGATGCCAAAAATTGTTCCTTGGAGAAATGTCAGAACATTTTTTAAGTGTTAGAACATCAACATAATGTAAATGCTGTATTCCAATTAAACATCTTATCTAAATCCTGGTTCAAATGAAAGATTGATCATCTCTTTTTCAGGAGAAAAATACTTTCATTTTTAAAAACACAAGCACAGCAGTTTAACAAAATTGGACCAAAGTTGCTGTTGAAACAAAACATATATCCAAAATGGTGACTTTACAAAAGAAGTAAAATACCTTTAAAAAAGTTTAATGGAAGTCAGTATAAGAAGGTTTAAATTCAAGTCATTTTGGAGCATTTCTCTTGGCCCAGTCACCATTAAATTTTTACACCATATAAATTTTGGCCAGCATTTTCCAATAATGTAAAAAGGTGAAAAATGTCAAAAAATGGAGATACAAGATTTTGTTCCAACATCAATGGCTGGACCATTTAAAGTTTTGACCTTCTGGTGAAGTCATTCTTTTTTGATGTGGAGGTATGCTTTGGGTCGTTGTCATGCTGAAAAGTACAATTTATCTTCATCTTTAGCTTTTTAGCAGAGGTCTGGAGATTTTGGGGCAAAATTGAGCAATATTTGGAACTGTTTATATTTCCCTCCACCTTGACTAAAGTCCTAGTTACAGCTGCTGGAAAACAGCCCCAAAGCACAATGCTGCCTCCACCATGTTTCACTGTGGGAATAATCACTCACTTGGCTCAGAGGGTTTGCTTCATTGTGATCACTGACACTTCATTGCTCCTGTGTTCATTATAGAAGTTAACTGGTACATTGTGTTGTGTTTACTGCTCTGTATCACTCGGCAAAGTCGTTGTTACTGTCTGACATCAATGGCCCATATAGGCACCAATAACCCCTAATGAAGTTAGCAGTTTCTGAGATGCTATGTCCCTTTGAATAGGCTATTTTAAAAGTGTATGTTTGGTAAAAACATGGTTTTATTTATGTAAGATACAAGATACAGTCATAGACACCAACTATGGGGATGTACTGAGTCATCCACCCCTCCATATCTGAACTTAGCACAACTAGCAGTGAAACTGTACAGAATATTATGAGAACAGCAGCAGTAGTTAAACAGCTTTTATGCTGAGGAAACAGCTGGCATTTTAATGATGCAGGACAGCTACGGGGGACATCCAGATGATATCAAAAGATGACCAACATCTTTTTCAGTGTGAGGCAGCTACATCTCCACTTTAAAAGAACCAGGACAATCATTTGATTGACAAGTAGGGAAAACAGACTGGACCTTTATCTGAGGTGATTGTGCTTGATCGCTTTGAATACAAAAGTTACATAACTGAACATTTTGTACTCTGAAAAAAAGGGCTGTTTTCTGCACTAGTGCACTAATTTTCTTTTAACTGGAGTCTGGCTCATTGTACAGCAGCACAAAACACTGTCAGCATGAGATTTAGCTGCTTAATTTCCATTTTTCTTGTTTTAAATTAGAATTTTATTTGCACACATCACAAAAAAGGAGCTGCTGTCCTTGTTGTTTGAAACTTTGTTGTAGCAAAAAGTAAATACAAAGGATGATTTTTTAATTCAAATAAATAGTGTCTTTATAAGTAACAGTGCACGAATAGCCAGTCTCACAGCGAGTAAACACTTCTCTTTATACAATACAGCACAAGGGCAGGCTCCATCTATTTCTCTTTATATAAACTATAATATGATTACAAAAGTGTATGATAATAATATAAATCAATAAGCTCAAAATTAAGATTAGGTTTTTGTTTTTTTTCTTCATTTTTTTGCTCCCATATGTTGATCCGAAGTTGGTGCCTATGTTTGTTTCATCAGTATGCGAATGAGAAAAGATGGTCTAATTCTACATGGAACTGTACCCTAAGACACAGAATACAGCTGTTTCATCAATATGCAAGACCTTCTCCACATGCAGCTCTGTTCAGAGAGACATATTCTCTCTCCAGATAAACACTTTCAAGGACACACACTCTGAGGTTGAAGCACTCCACAGTTCAAAACAGTTACAAAACTCAGTAATTATTCATCACTTTTATTGATTAATAATGAACACAAAACACAAACATGTTAAAAAGCTGACTGTGACAACGTGACATCTCTCCCAACAGATGAGCCCAATTTTAGCTGCGATTTTGGAATTATTTCATGTTTCACCCATTTGAGCTGACTTAGAGAGCTGATGCAGATTTTGTGAAAATTCTATACACTTTACATGTTTAACCTGTTTGTTAAATGTGACCCCGCCAGGGAAAACCAGGTCAAAGTCATTCTTTTTTTTCAAAGTTAGTTTTTTTCAAAACAACTTTTTTGTGAATTTAAGTTTTGTTTTTGATCAAAATATGTACTACGATAGATATCTGAGACTGTTGTCTTTCATTTACAGCAATAATACAGAGTGGCTAAGTTTTGTCGCTAATGTGAGTGACATGAAATTGACACGATACCTCAATAAGTTGCCCAGTGATTTTGGCCTGGTTTTCCCTGGCGGGGTCACAAATATGCTCAGGTATGTTAGTTCAGGGTCATTTTGTCACAATGAAACATTTGAGTTTTAATTAGCATTTTTTCATGTGGAACTATAAGTGTCTAATCAAGTTCAATCTGTTTCAAAGAACCTAACTGTGCCCAGTTGTCTCATTTATAATAGTAATACATTTTCTTTGATAATTTTTCATGGCTCATTTGCTGACTGTTATCTCTCATATACTGATGGTATAATGATCAAATCATGTACCTATGAATTAAAATGTAATAGCTGGAATTAATTAATATTGCTATGTATTTATCAATGTATACTATGTTAATACATTCCTAAAAAATAAAACATTTATTCCTTCTTATTAACAAAAATAACAATATACATATTTTATAATATGAAAACACAATGCTATTTACTAAGTGTGTAACAAGCCATTGATATTGTGATGTATCTTGTAGAATGTATATTCTATAATGGTATGGTATGAAAAAAAAATCACAAATTAGCCTTAATCAATCATCCAGTTCAGCTCTTCTTATGCCTCCCAGCTCTACTGATGTTAGCAAGTTGTCATATATTTTCTTCGTTTGAATATCAAATTGTGAACCCAGTATTGGGAGGCAAAATCTTAACTGAGTGTGAAACTACAGCTCTGTTTTACTCATCTGGTATAAGTGGATCTCAAGATACTAATTTATGATAATATACAAGTTCATATAAACAAGTTTGTTCACTCAGCAGCCAACTCTACAGTGTCTGCAGGCAGTTATTTCAGTCAATAGGTTATTGAGGTTATTTCTCAATATATGTTTTTGTGTATTCTTGCTTGATGTCAGCATCCACCAGTGGCGGGCAGATGGGTTGTTTGCCCAGAGCACCAAACAAGCTAGGACTGTCAATGCCTTCCACTACCCAAGACACATTCCAATACCCAAGAACACACACACCAAGAATACTTAAAGTGCCCAGATGTAAAATGCTTCACCTCAAATATAGAGGATACATTGAATCATGATTTGCCGTCAAGTACAAGCTGAAAGATTCTCATTCTCAGAAACATCATTACCGGTATGTCAGACTTATATTCCTTTATTTTAGGTAAATGGTACAACTAAATAATTTAATCATATTCTTGAAAGGTGACTTCAAGAACATTCTTCTGTAGAACATAAATCCATTCATGGTGGTCAGTTATAGAGTTGTTCCTATCATTTTCAATAAGAAGAGACCTATAGACATAAAACTAGAAGCCACAGAATGTTTAGCCAACTATACTCCTAAAATGAAATATATAAATCTGAGTGCATTTATAAGAGAGTTACATAAGATGGATATTACATAGACACTATTATGTTAATGGACATTGTTATTCATGCTTGTCTGTTTTTGTTAAGGAATAAGCTGTCTTTGTCTTTATAACCATTGTACTGATCCTTTTTTCCACAGCCCTTGAATTAACATTGTTGAAGGATTTAATCAAGATGTTTTTTACACAATCTAAAAATCTCCTATGTTAAAATGTACATTTTGCAGCAATTATTATTTATAAACAATTCAGCTGTAAGCACAGTGAGTAAACACTATAACTTATCCCAAAACTGTAGAGGGTTAAATGGAACAGATGGAAAGGCTAGATGTAACAGTCACTAAAATTAGGGTTGTCAAAATACCAGAGTTTTGATTTTGATACCAATACTAATGCTGATATTCTGGTCATAAATTAATTTGCTATTTACTATCTTTAAAACCAAATGATTATTTCATAGAACACAAACACATTTCCATATTTGTGCAGCTTGACAAATATGTGCTCTTTTTGAAAATGTAATCTTAGTAATAAATGCTGAACTTTTCAGTTGTTAGAAAATGCAGCAGAAAACTTGTATTTTGAGTACTGAAAAGCCTTGATACTTTCAATACTTGGTGTAGCTCTACTAAAATTTCTGATAAATCTATAAAATCACACTATATGTATATTCATTGTAGTTCTATGTTGTAAATTAATGAAATAAATAGAAATTGTACAATTATATCAATCCATCCATCCATCCATACATCCATCATCTGCTTTATCTTGGTCAGGCTCTCAGTGAGTTCCCTACCCTTTCACTGGGCACAGAGCAGTGCATTACACTACTGTAGCTAAACCCAGGACAGGGAGCCAATCCATCTCTGGGGGACACATACACACCAGGACAATTTAGATTACCAAATTGACCTGACCTCCATGTTTTTGGATGGTGGGAGAAAACCCACACAGACACAGAGACAACATGGAAATTCCACCCAGATGGGGACTCGAACCCAAAACCTCAGTGCTGAAAGGCAAGTGTGCTAACCAACTAGCCAACATGTTGGCCCTGTTAATGTGTAGAAAAGATATTTGTTACCTTATTTTTGTTGAAAAAATCAATAACATGTATTTTGACAAACATTTTACATATCCCAATGTCATTATATTGCCAAGCATTCAAGAGTACTTTTAAATAAGCTGTTTGTGATTTTCTCAAGCAGTTCTTTTTCAAAGATATTCTTCTAACTACTGTTAGGAAGCAGAGACCTACATGTATTTCTGTATTAAAGCTACTTTATACATGACTGCCCCCATGTGTGGGACCCTCTTTATGTATCATGAACTAATTATTTTAGAAACAGTTTGATTTTTACTGTTATTTTACAGAAAATATGAACAATACATTATCACTTTCCACTAGAGTGTTTGGTACTTTTTAGTAAAAATGACCGTCTAAAAGTAAAGAATGAATAAATAAAATAAAAACACCATTAAAAAACAACTCCATTCAAATCACAATGTGGGGATTTGAATGAAAGCTACAAGCTCAAAGCAATCATGAACTGGAAAGGTGGCATCGCATAAGAAATAAAAATCCAGTCTGTTTAATATGTATTTTTTTCCTCCTAGACAACAATGAGATCAGAAGGTGAGACTTTAGCTTTAGCTTAGTCTCCTGCTGCTCAGATATTTCTCCTGAGAAAAGTCTCAGGAGAATTCTCACATATGTTTCTCCTTGAGTTTTAGTAGAAATTGTATATCATGTTCAGATGTGCAGAAATAATCAATCATGTTTACTCAAGTGTGGAATCTTAATATCTACTCATCATTTTCTCATCCAGACCAATGGCCTTCTCAGCTTTGAATATCTATTATAATAGGCCAGAAGTGTCATACCTTTTTTTGTCTCATGTTTTTCTCCTAAGCAGGCTTCAGAGAGTTTCCACGTAGCCTCCTGAGCCATAAAAGTGGGATGGAATGCTGAAGTGACAGCATGGTGCCCTAATGAGAACTTGTGCCAGTCTGATCTCTGATCATTATTAAACTACAGCATCTCCACAGAGACTTGTTCTTTTTTTCAACACGGCATTGCAAGATTCATACAAGAACAATTCTGTGGTGTGCTGTAATATTTCTGTTTTTCTGTTTGTACCTTCTGTTGTATATGTTAGCTGTAAGCAGTGAATAAGGAAGGATAAAAGATTACTGTAATAGGACATTCCTACAGCAATGCAGGTGATTGCAGAGACAGGGTGCATTTGAGACGTTTGATTTCTGACCAATCGGAGGTGCAAAATGATGCAGGCAGAATCTGCCATTCCGAGCTTGCTTCTAAACATCCGGCAGTAATAATCTGAACATGATGATTTCATCTGAAGATTTGTTCGATGGCATCTTCAGGAATAACGCTACACTCTCTGTGAGTGGTGTGGTGAAAAAAGCAGCACTCTATCACTTTCCAGGAATCTTTTTGATAGAATGTAGTGATTTCTTTTCTTTGTATCCTGGAGTGTGTGCCGTACCATATAGATTCACCTCATTGTGGGCTTTGAATGGCTCTGGGAATAATAGTTAAATGGCAGTGTCTATCATCTATTCTCCTCACGGGAAAGCCTATCCTAATCAATACTCATTTCACCTTAAATTTTACAAACCCATGCTGAAATACATAAACTTGCACAATAAAATGACTAGAATTTAATTCCTGAATCCCAACAACCAAGTACAACATGTCCAAAACATTGAAAAAGTGGATCAAGACTGGAAAAGGTTTTATTTCAGTTTGTACTAGTTTATGCTGTCAGAGTACAAACAATAAATATGTCAATTAAGTAAAAAATAGAATTGAAATATTTGTCAAAATAAAATAAAAATCTTCACTTGCACTTTCTCCCTGATTGAGCTTTGTTAGCCTTTTTTCACACTGTTTTCAATGATCATGGCCCTCACAGGACTACCACACAGCATTTTTATGTTATTATTTGGGTGTTGCATCATTCTCAGCAATGCAGTGACACTGATGTGGTGGTGGTGTGTTAATGTGTGTTGTGCTGGCATGAGTAGATCAGATACATCAGAGCTGCTGGACATTTTAAACACTATGTTAGCTCACTGTACACTCTATTAGACACACCTGCCTTGTTAGTTCACCTTATCGATGTAAAGTCAAAGACAGTAGCTCATATGTTACTGCGCAGTTTGCTTTGGTTATCACCATTCTGTCCAAAGGATGCTGTTGGCTGGATAGTTTTGGTTGGCGCACTATTTTTACTCCAACAGTAACACTGAGGTGATTAAAATATCAGCTGATCAGAATGGCTTATCTGAAACTATTAGTTTTTCATTTTAAGTTTGAATAAATTACAATTCACAGTTTACCTTTTGAATTTAATTATGAACAAACGTTTTCCACAATATTAAAATTTTTGGGGATGCACTAATAAATGTACATGAATAAAGACAATTTATATAACAGCAGATAATGGACAAATCATCAAGTGAGCATCAAGTGACTTGTGTGGGTGACTCTCTCGTGTGTCATTAGGGGCACATTGCTCACAGAAGTGTATCATTTGTCCACCGATGACAATGACAGATAGTGCATTTTATGTGATAATTGGTGGCAAACAGCGGTGTGTGCTTTTAAGTGTTTCAAATAACATAGACAAAGTAGAAGTGACTCCAAACACTTCCACACTCAGTCCAAACTAGCTCTCAAGCAACTCAGAGGCAAAGAATCAACTCTTTTGGTCTCCTTACCACTACACAGCAAGATGCTCTGTGAAGTTTTATTTACTGAAATATCTTCTGAGGGCAGTATTGCATAAGATTGAGTCTGTGAGGCAACCAATCACAACACGGAGGGGCGGGGTCATGATAACTTTGAATCAAGCACCAAACTACGGCTCATTTCAAGGTAATAATAAGCAGACAGTCAGCAAACTACCTTGCTAGGTTGCTAGCTAGGATGCTAAACTGAACAAACTTCAAAGTGCAGGATGTAGTGCAGTTTAAAATATGGGAGTATAATATGTGAACTTGCTGTTTCAGCTTAACTCTTTAGCATGCAGGCTGCTCTACCAGTCAATTGTTAGTTTTGTAAGTCCTGCTTGCTATTGTGTCAATGACAGTTTGATTCTGGATTCAGTTTTCATGACCCCGCCCCTCCATGTTCTGATTGGTCGCCTCACAGGACCAATGGTATGCAATACTGCACTCTGAAGATATTTCAATAAATAAAACTACAATGTAGCAAAACCAGAAGAAACACACATACAACTCAGAGAAGTGACACAGTGGATTAATATATTTGTATGTTTTAAGTGTGAAAAAAAGATTTCAAACAACTAGATGATTGCCAAATGCCTTTTCTTTGACAAGAATGAGGAAATCATTACAAGGAACATTTGTGTTCGCAATAGCCATTTTGTTGTAATATGGATGCTATAATTAAATGGAATCCTGTGGGAATAGGGATTGGTTTATATTAACATACAGTATTATATTACAAATGATTATAGCAAGTAATATAAAAGTGTATAGAAACCCTGTCTTTACAAACCTTCAAATATAAAAAAAGTCTAATTTTTCATGCAATATACTACCAGTCTGGGTGGTCTCAAATTGAACTCTACTGGGGGTCTCTGACTGATGCGGTTTACAGCTTGATATTTTCACTCATGTAACCTATATGTCATTTATTAATATATATTTATTTATTGATGGTTGATCATATATATCCTTTTAATTCTATTCAACTGTATAAGTAATCTGAGTATATTATCATGGTTTTCTGTCTGTGTTGTCCTCTCTGACCTTAAACATTAAATCTCTCAGTTCAAGGGAGTTCATGGGCTACTCCCTAATTTTCTCTTGTGAAATGTGTACCTTCTGCAGGAAACAGAATAGTCAGCTTTTGAAATGTATGACCTTGGTCTTGTAGACGTTAGTGCACATGAAGGGTGCATGCAGGAAGTGAAGGGCTCAGACTAAATATGTACTTCTGGACTACTTAATGTAGGTATCTTAAGTCCAAAAAGAGTTGAGTTGCATGTCTTATATTAACCAATTTTTTAAAATAATTAATAGTATATGTACATGCAAGAACATTTCCCAGACAAAAAAAAGGGAAAGAAGATACAGGTGACAGTGATTGCATTTGGGCACCAAAGGCCATAGTGTGAAGGAAGTAGCTGAATTTGCAGGTGTATTGAAGTCCATGGTCATTAGGGCTTACCAGCTTTGGCAAAAATTCTTCTCACAATTGTGGACAGAAGATGAAAGTGATGGGCAGGGACTGCCTGTGGGTTTTCTGACTTGTGAATGAAAACTGCTTCAATTCCAGGAATTGCTTCTTGAAGTCAATGCAGGTCATTCATAACAAAATTCTGAAAGAATACTCCACAGGGAACTGCATACCATGAACATATGGAACAGAGTCGCATGCAAGAGACCTTCAGCCTTGTGAGATGTCAGCAACAATTCTGTTTCCTAATTTCCTAAAGTCTGGTATTTTTGCTAATGCTATGACTGTATGCTTCAATACACTAAATACAATAATTTTATGTATTTCCTTCCCACTATGGCTTGGGCATGTCCCAAATGCAATCACTCCTTCGTGCCAATCTTTAACATCTTTACGACCCATTTTCCATAAATCAAAGAAGTCGTTCACTACACAGTACCTCCTCTTCTCACTCTGTCAATGCCGTCACACACCCTGCAAGTATTTATAGCCTGATCAACCTCATACAACACCATTTGCGGAAGTCTTAAACACACAAGATGACTAATCTTTTATCCGGGGAGCTTATTTGTGTATATTATGTATAATCTATATGCAAAACTGTGCTCTGGTGGAGAAGACTTTGGTTTCCAGCCATTCATTTTGCAAAATAAACATTATTACTTTGGAGATTCAATTGTGTCTCTGTTTGCTTATTTCTGATTTTGTGTTCACCAGGAATTTGATACTGCACTGCTGTGGCAGAATACTTTGCTACATGTATAATCATGCCATTTGCATTCTGTGTCTCTACAGCGAGTCATAAATGATGGATCATTTGTCCCAAAGGCAGACAAACGAGAGCAAATGCAAGGTCATAACTCGCAGACTGTCCACTGAACGAGACACATCATCTTAAATCCAGAGAGGACACCACACAAGTGAATGAAAGTAGCCTCTAATCCCTGTATGAGCTGTCATTAGTCCAGATGCTGTTTACACCATAAAGAAGTCTGAACCACACTGGAGAGTCTGCACTCTGCAACTTTTAATTCATGCTTTAAACAAACAGGAGAGGACAGCGAACAGAAGAGCTGTTATATAAGGGGTCGGGGGGTGGCAAAAGAGAGAGAGAGGGAGAGACAGAAAAAGAGGGGGAGTAAAAGAAAGAACAATGACAAGAAAGAATGAAAGAAGGAAAGACAGAGTGTGAGAGAGTGAGCATGACAGCACAAAAAAGCAAGAGAAGAACGAGAGAGGGTGAATGAGAGAGAGAGAGAGAGAGAGAGAGAGAGAGAGAGAGAGAGGATGGGGATTACTGCTTCTCTATTTCTGCTTAGAGACATGAGACAGTTACGGCAGTGATTATAGCCTCACAATTTAGCGAATAAAGCTCAGATTAGACACACTAACAACAGCTCATCTCTACTCTAAACATCTGCCTCCACACACACACAGAGGGAGAGAGAGAGAGAGAGAGAGAGAGAGAGAGAGAGAGATGCAGTATGTGTATATCACACATATTGTAGCTTCTGATAGATAATACAGAGCGTTCTAAAGAGGAAATTCACACAAACACTAACAGTATTCTGTAGTTTGATCTACATAGAGGATGTTTATTTATTCTTTATTTTTGCAATTTGTACAATATGCAAATAAGTCTGACAAACTAAGGCATTTACATCATCCATCAAATACGTTTTAATTCATGATGATCAGATGTAATTCAGGCCTATCTTTATCTTCCTCATACAGTTTACTAATGTAAAATATGCTCCGGTAGCTGTAAATACCATTATTATAACTGCAATGTGTTTTTGTCTATATGATGAAACTAAAAGAATACTGACAGCATTAAGCCTCTCTAATGCAGCTGTTCCATTGATGAGCTCCATTTTAGAAGCAATTTACCTGCATACATTTTGACACCTCTTTTTGTTCACCAAATATCACATGATCACAAAATCATAAAAGACCATAATGGGTATGTGTCAATGCCTAGCCTGCATTTATCAGCTGTTGCTTAACTGAATACTCTGCTTTTTTGCAGGACCCTTCTAATGGAGGAAAGAAATGTGCCTTTTGTTCTTGAGAAATTGAAGAAACACAGATGGCATATCCATCAAGACAATTGGTCACCCACAATCCATCACACATTGCATAAACATTTTAAAAAGGGCTGTGAGTGGATTAGATGTTGCAGCACCAGAGTTTGTAATAAAATGTAATGAAATACATTTTTATAGTTTTAATGTATCCAAATGTGCACTACTGAGCACTAAAGAGGATCTAGTGCTAGCAAAGGTCCTACATGCAGGCTTCTCTTGAAATGGCTGTGTTTTTCCCCAATCTTATTTACCCTTGCTATCTAACATATATAAATGGTTAGGTAAAGTATATGTTTTGTAATATACTGTATGTGATTTTTAAAGAAACATCAAGGTGCAAATGCCATCAAAACTCTCTTGTGAACAAATGACGTTATGAACAAAGAGTTTTGACAGCAGTTTTTCAAATAATCCACTGAATACTGTGAACCACAGTGTTAACATGATGTTCTGAGTGACGCATTGTGACGTTTCAGATGACATTTCAAGATTGATGTTGAATGTGGCTAAAATTGTTTGGATGTTTTTCTCAGGGGGTGCCTACTTCACCATGAAAAAGTTTGTGGCAAGATGTCAATGGACAAGACTTTCATTTACCAACACTGGAGAGTGATTGAAAAACTCTATTTGACATTTCAGAAGAAAATGGTTTTGAAACACTTTTGTAAGAGCAAACCATCTTTGTAGAACATCAAGGTTGCAACACAATGGAGTGAATGGCCACCAGACACAACAGGCTGAAGAATGTCATAAATATATATATATATATATTTATTTATTTATTTATTTATTATATATATATAGAGAAAGAATGCCATATAGAGGTATTGCAAACTGGGGTTTCATTAAAGTGGTTTCACTATGCGTGAGATGCATGATTTACTGACTATACATTTAGGCTTTAGCTCTGAAGTAAGCAGTAATGTGTTTGTCTATAAGAAAGTATTACATAATGTCATTATTGTCAACAGAATGCATACGCAAACACACTGTGTACAGTAGAATTAAATCCATGCCTACAGAAATCAAAATAATGCACTGTAGTAATAATAATGCAAACATCAGCACAATAGATCATGATCAAAAACTGCACTGCAGTGGCAACAGGTGGGCTCTCAAACTAGTAAGGTGGGTTTAAAAAGCAGGTGTCTCTAATAAATTGACAAGTGTGAAATAAGAATGAAATCTCAGCTTTTCATTTGCAGTGGCAAAGTGCTTCAGTACTGTGAAAAAGAAAATAATTGAAGCATTGGTACTTTTTGTATTTCTGCCACTTTCTTAACTTCTACTCAGAACATTTTAAAAGAAATTCTGTACTTTCTCTTCACTACTTTTTCTAAAAAAACTGTAGTTTATCTTTTTTCAAGGAGCTTCTTGTCCAGCTTCTCATCAAGCACTAAATCCTGGATGTGAAATCAGAACAGAGAGAGTGAATGATCCTTACACACAGTAGAGCTGTATTGCAAGAACCTGGTGATATATGTATTATGATACAGGGATTGATATGATGCGACAATATAAGCAAGGTGGTTAACATTTGTTAAATCTAATTTTTACATTACATTACATTACATTACATTGCATTTAGCGGACGCTTTTATCCAAAGCGACTTACAATAGTGGGAAAGTACAGATGCAAAAAATAATAATACTAGAGTTGTACTAGTATTTACTAGTACTAGTATACTAGAATTAACATTTGGATATTGAATGCTGAGTGCATATCAGTACTCATGGGGAGTATTTGGGATCACTAGAGCAGGTGCTCTTTGAAGAGCTCGGTTTTTAGGAGTTTCTTGAACCCAGTGAGGGACACCTCTGCTCTAGTGGTGGTAGGCAGCTTGTTCCACCATCTGGGAACTACTGAGGAGAACAGTCTGGATTGCTTTGTGTGAATGTTAGGCAAAGCAATGCGACGTTCAGTGGAGGAGCGCAGCGACCGGGCAGGGACGTAAGCTTTTAAGAGCGAGTGCAGATAAGGGGGAGCCTGCTCTGTCATCACCTTATAGGCGATCGTGCAGGCTTTGTGTTTGATCCGGGCAGCAATCGGAAGCCAGTGTAGCTCAGTGAGCAGTGGGGTGACATGTGCCCGTTTTGGATGGTTAAAAACCAGACGTAATTTTAGGCAAACTGTCAGCAGTGCAACCTTACATTACTTGCTTCTGTTGAAGTGAATGACTACAGTGATGGTTGATATGCAAACTTAAGTAAATATAAACTATAAAAGAAAGAGTTATAGAATTTGAGAATTGTACAGTATCACAAAACAATAGTAAAAGGACTGCATCTCAAGCTTATAACTGGAACCATGTGTAGAGCAGATAGAAGCTAAAGAGCTTCAAAAGGAAACAAAAAAGCTTCAAAAGGAAATGAAAATGTGATTGCAATCACACTAAAGTGATGGTACATCACAATAAAGTGACGGCACAAGGCGCTACTGACTGACAATGGGTGCTAAAACAAATAGCAGCCGAGACCCCAAAAACAGGTATACAAAACAAAGGCTGCTGGCAGGACCCCAAAAGGACCTGAGACCCAAGAGAGAAAGCAAGAGAGGGGCAGCCATGGTCTGGTTTTTAGAGATCTGGTCTTGGGACTTGGGTTTGATCTCCTGGCAGGTCTTGACCAATGTGAACTTGAGCAAGGCACCTAACCTCCAACTATAAGTCGCTCTAGATAAGAGCGTCTGCTAAATGCTTCAAAGGTAAATGTAAATGAGAGAACACAGGTTTCTTGAGAGACAGAGAGGGGATGATTAAAGCCCAGAGGAAGCCCGAGATCAAGAGTCAGACACAGCGAGTAAAACTCTAGCATCTGTAACCTTGAAAGTACTGGGTGGGACGTTTACCCACATTTGTTAGACAAAAGACAGAGTTCTGAGCATTTGGTGACGTGGACGTTAAATAAGGGAGATAGCAGGTGCACTCACTTGCCTGTGATCAGGGGCGGTTCCTTGATCAAGGGTGGGCAGCTGGCTCCATCTGGTGATTGGAAGCCTTTACCTGCATCGTTTAAAAACAAAACAAAGTGAAAAACATGAACTGGTGAATGCACTGTTTTATGTGACTACTGAGGGAAAATATCTTAATATTAAAATATGTTGTTTAATTTTGCTGATTATGCAGGCAGGTCCAAGTCATTTGCACTCAATGTCATGGTTGAATACATTCAATTAACACTCACTAAAGAGCAATTTCAAAATTTGAATTAAAAATGCTCTTCCTTTTTAACTTTAAATTGGAGTATATTTATACTTTTAATTGAGTAAACAATGTAAGCTGCAGTTTACTCCAACAAGGTACAAACAATGTAAATGTACCTGTAATGGTAATGCATAGAACTTAAATTGTAAGGTTCACTATATTCACTTTTCCAGGAAAAAAAAGCAGATTTGTATCTTACAACAGTAAAATAAATGTACAGGACATGATGAGTATAGTCAATATAAGTTCAAATAAATTGATTCCAAAACTATTTGGTATAGTCACAGTATGTTTATTAACTAAAGGTCCTGAAGATGGAGAATTCAGGGCATGGGAATATATTTCCATATGGATAGTAGGGACATTTCCCTACCAATAATTTGGGTGGAAATAATTTTCCTTCCCACTTGGAGCAAACTTGTTGCATTATCTTTGCTGCAGAAAATTCGGACTGTGCCTCCATTCATCTGACTGGCTGAGAATGATGAGCTTGAGGGTCATGTTACAAAGTGTGAATATTATACTTACTGTTAGACACGGAGGAGGTACGAGGCGATCAGTGTGCTAACAGTTATCAGGGCTGTCAGTCCATGAACCTCAAGCACTGAACAAAATGTAGTCCTTCAGATGAACTGCTCTCTTTGCAACATTATTCATGTCACTAAAAAAGAAAGGCAGAGCATAAGTCATTGATAATAAACTAACCAATTTAAAATATTAACCTGACACCTGGAATGACCTTCCTTTGCACTGTGAAAACCATCTCAACCGATGCTAGTTAGCCATATTAGCTAGCAACACCTAGCAAACTAACTCAGGTTTCTATCATCTGCAGGCTAGTAGTCTGGCTTCTAGCAGGAGTAAACATAAAATGACAGGAAATATCTTATTAATTACATTTCTCTGTGGAAATCCAATCTTCATTAACAAATTATTTTTGTACGCACTGCAAGAAACAGCAGCAGGCTAAAGACTTCAGGTGAGGTTCTAATAGGAATTGTAAGGATGCTCTGTCAGTAAAGTTTTAGGGTGCTTTCACACCTACATTGTTTGGTCCGGACTTTCTGACTTTTCAGTTTGGTCCGCACCAAAATAGCAGCTGTGAAAGTGGCCATGATCCACGATCCGGACCAAAGGAGCTAAAATTGGTCCAGCCAAAAGAGGTGGTCTCGGTCCGGACCTACTAAACCATTCTCCGGTTCGCATGCAGTGTGATCACACTTTTCTAGAAGTTTCGGACTTTCGGACCAAATACAGGAAGTTTACGCAGACGTTAATTACATTCAGCAACAACAGAATCAGAAAAATAAGCAGAACAGCAGCAAAAATATGTTTAAAAAATATTTAAAAATTATATGTTTAATATAATTTTGGTCTGTTGAACATGTGAAAAGTCAGCTTTAAAAACTCACAAAAATGCTAAAACGTGCAGCTCATTTTCTGAGAGAATGAGAGAGAAAGGAGATGACAGAGCAACCTAAACTAAAGAAACTGCGGCAGTGGAATATACTACAAACCAATCACTGTCGAGTGTAGGAAGAAGCACCGCATGTAAGTAATGATGACAGCATGTGGGCGTGTCATAGTAAAAGTCCTTGATGCGCTCACAAAAATGCAGTGTGAAAACAAATCTAACCGGACCAAATATATACAAATTAACAAACATGCGAACCTTGGTTCGGACCATGTTCTGGACTTTCAGGTGTGAAAGCACTCTTAGTCTTAGGATGTTCAATAAATATGACCTTTGAAAGTAAACATATCTGGTCATGAAGTGGTTGTTGTGTCAGGGTTCCACTCTCAATACCTTTTTTCTGAGTGTACATAAATGTTTAGTAGTTTTTTTTAAAAAAACAGTACATATACTTTTATTTAAGTAAGGGATTATATGTACTTCTGCCACCTCAGCACAGATATGATGTACACAATAAAAATTTTACACAATAATGATTGCTGGATAAAATTGTACCCCATTTGGGTCACTTCCATAACCCTGCACTGGGTCACTATATAACACAGCACATGCTGGGTTAAACGGACCCATCAAAAACTGACCCAGACCAGAAAGTAAATTATAAAACTTCTAAAACAAATACATTTTATGACACAGCACTGGGTTGTTTTTAATTATTTTCATGAATGTCTTTTTCAATTTTATTTTATACATTATATATTACTTTCTTTTCTAGTGAAAACAAACATTGTATCTAAACTAACAAAGCTAATACTGACTAATTCCAACAGTCCCACTTTGCAATCCAAAAATACAGTACAGTTTACATGAAATAAAAAAAAGTAAGAAATTGTCTACAGTATATGGAAATTTGCTTATTTTTGTCAGTGAAAACACTGTCCCACTGCTTGATGAGGAAATGGTTAACTGTATCTGTCTTTATTGGCTTCTTCAGGTACTGAAAATTGACCCATTGGCTGGGTTGAAAACTACTCAGCACTTTGCAAACAGCCCAACAAAATGACCCAACAGGATAAATCCAGCATTAAAGTAGAAACAACAACAACAATCCAGCTGTTGTTTAAAGTGTGCACACAGGAAAAGAAATGATATCTTGGCTTATGAAATGAAAATGGAACATTTTTAGATCATTATAAGAACAATATATGTTGTTATATGTTTTACTTTACACTACATCAACAGAATAAAAGGTTCTTTTGTCCAGTAAGATACAATCAATGTAAATATATCCTTTAAGGTACAACATGACCCTTACATACTCACTACATTCAGTGTAAATCTACAGTCAAGACAGGATGAGTGGAGTCAGTGCAAATACACATTTCACTCACATGAACATAAAACTAATGGATGAATGAGCAGTCACTTTAGAAAGAGCACATTACTGAAATGGGAGAATGAATGAATGAGTTGGCCTACCTTGCTGTATTTATGGCCATAGCTCTGTGCTATCATGGCAGTAATTTGTTTGTCCATAAGACAGTATTACATAATGTGATTAATGTCAACTAAATGCAAATGCAAACAGACTGTGTACACTAGAATAAAATTCCTGCTTACAGAATTCATGATAAACATTATCTTCAAGCTTGTTTGAACAGAAACATTCAATTATCCATAATCAACTGTACCATATCTGCCAAATGTTCTGTCATTATTGTAACTAGGCCTGGGAAGAACAACCAAAATATAATATACATTATGCCATTTTCATGATACACAATATGCATCACACTTGGGGCTACCAAACATGTTTCACAAAATTCTTTAGGACAGAAACTGTGAGGCTAATGTTGCTAACAAGCACTAGAACTCAATAGTCACTTATCTACACCAGCTATTTCTGCCAAAATACATCACCAGAACTCTCAACCCACTAGAATGGTACCCATTGGCATCCAAATGGAGTGTTAAAAAGCTCAGACCAGCTAATGTTTTTGTAACAGTCACCATCATAAATATTGATGAATCTGATTCAAGGTCAGTCTTCCACCAGCTCTGCTGCTGTCTGCAGTGGTTGCCACTTTAGAAGCAGAGTTTTATTAATTTTTGAGAGAGGTTCTGACCACAACAATGTTCTTGATTTTAGATCTTCTTTTATTGGACTTTCCATCTAAATGAGTGCAGTATAACAGATTTGCCACACTCAACGTTTTCTTACCTCTTGTCATCTCAAGCCTTAAGCTAAATGAGCCAGGCATGAGAGGTCAAGTGCAGTGACCCCAATTCAAACATTTTGATAAGGTAGTAACTAGTTGGGACTCATATTTCAGAGAGTGGCAGGTATCTGTTTGTGTTTTCAGTAACCTTATCCCTTAGAATTATGCAGATCCCTATGCCAAAATCGGTGAGAATCAGCCCAGATTGACTGAGGCTAATCACTGGCCCGCTTCACGTACTCTTCAGCAAAAACCTCAAGAATGACCTGGAGGAGTCTTCAGTGCTGAAAATAAGTGTACTTTGTGTGTGCATTACTTTCCATGTTATCTCGATTTGCCCTCAACCGAGTTTCAGTGGAGAACCCAGAACAACTACAATAGTGTAAAACTCAGGAGGCATTTTCCATATTCGCTACAATTTTATAACCCCATGGAGGCTTAAAGTACAGAAGCAGAATATGCTTCAATAACATGACCCACATTCAGATTCAAAGCAGGTTTTCCACATGTTTGTGCTTCCAAGCTGCCACACTCGTGAATGTTTAAATCTGCCTGATTTTTTTTTTTTTTCAAACTTTCGAAGCAGTGAATGAAGAAAAACACCCTGAGGATATTATGTCCTGCCCCAGGAGCTCATGGGCAAGTGGGTTCAGATCAATGTGAAGTAATTATGCCAGTTTCTGTCTGATATCACTTAAGTAATATGGGCAGAGGAAATGAGTCTCTCGCTCTAGCAGCCTTGGTTGCCTGTCAGTAACAGTCTAAATGTCTGGCTAAATAAACTGGAAGATGTGCATACTGACAGGGTTCACTAGTGCATCACCATGACACACTCAAGCCAAAACTAAAGATGCTGTCTGTCAAACTGCATAGGATGCTTGAAGCTTAAAGAACATGTAAAACTCTACACTTAATTTATCAGAATCCTTCAACTAGCATTGCAAAAGGACCACAGTACCAAAAGGGGGGGGGGGGGGGGTTCCACAAAAGTCAGGAGTTCTTAGCACTTGTTTTATGGGGGTCTGTTTTGGGCCTATGGTGGGACATTTTGCTCTAAGGTGGGTTTGAATGCTCTTATGACTGGATGTTACTCTGATTACATCCAATCAAAACTGAAAATGTATGAACACTGGAAGCTATTCAAACCTCTGCTTATCTACACATAATATCAGTACAGATACTATATTTCATATATGCTGTAAGCATCAAAGCAATAAAATACTATGATTCCCCACACCATGGACCTTGGCACTGTGTCCTATCGATACGCTATCATTATTGTGTCACATCACACAGCTTTCAGGCTGTCTACATCAATTTTATGTCAGATCAAAATGTAAACAAACTCTGGACCTATGTGTGGCAGCACAGCATGACATCAAAAATAGACAAAGCATCCATCAAAAGCAACATGCAGCAACACTTTTTGGTGATGTAGACAGCTCCCGTTGACTACAACAGCCATGTGTTGATTTTGTCATTGACATTTGAGTAGGTGTCACACCTTATCCTTACAGCAAATGAGAATCAGCAACCAATTCAAAAAGGGGCCCACTGTAATCAATGGAATGGCTTCTTGTGGAGACAGGGAGAGAGTGCATTGCAATGTGTTGTGGCTTCCATGGTTCACTGCTGCCCCACTTGTGTTTTTGTTGTTGTGCTCAATGCTGTGTAGATCATCTTGTGAAGTTTCAGCCAAGCCAATAAAAGACCATTTTATGTCAATATGCACCTCATACTCACTACAATACATGTTTGCATTATCTGTCTCAATATCTAGTGATCTCTGTACACAGACAGCATTTTATGTCACAATACTCATGGTAGGTAAATGCTGAAGTAGGTAAATGCCAGTTGCATTTACTGCACAGCAGTGGGTGGAAATAAGACATGTACTTGCTGTCTAATTAAAGGAAGGTTAGAACACTGACTATTTAGGGAGCTGTCTACATTGACTGCCTACATAGACATAGACTACATAGTACATGGTTAGACAGTTCACTAGGTATTGAGACAGAGCTAATATAAAACACATGTCATCAAAGTTATTATTCAACTCAACGCCATTCAATATTTGTTGGTATAGCATGTTTAATAACTACAATTGTCAAATCAGCTTTACAGAAATGCATCTGGGTCCAAGACCCTCAAGAGCAAGCCGGGGCAACAGTGGTAAAATAATGAAATCAAATGTAAAGGAGATGACTAATGAATGTACAACAATGGATAAATGAAATCAGTGAGCCTAATTATTACGTGTACAATATATGAAGATGGTGATTAAGTGATTATAGTTAGAACTCTATAATAGCTTCTATAACAGAATGAAAGTGAGGTTTGAGTCACAGGTTTATCTGGTGAATGATTCTGTAAATACTGAATGAATGATGTTCTAGATATAGGGTTTAGAAGTTCTGAACTAGTTAGAATAGTCTGAATAGGAAGCCATCACTGCCTAAACAGGGTCTATGGGAGCAGAAATAAAAAGTGTAATGTACATTTTGGACAAAAAGCAAGCATGTTTTGAGGGAGGATAAAAAAGATACAAAAGTAAGAGGTTTTTATTGCCTGCTGAAATGCCTGTCTGTAGAGCAGCTGCAATGCAGAGATGCAGAATGTGAGGATGCTCTTCACCATACACCTGTAGATGGAAATGATGGGGTGCCAATGCCAGCATGCTTTAGCCTCATCAAAATGTAGAGCTGTTAGTGGGTCTTCTTCACTACACTGGCTCTGTTGAAGTTCTGACTGAGGTTATCAGAGGTTTGCACCCCCAGATATTTACAGCATGAGGCCATTTCAACAATGGTACCTCATTGAGGTGGAGAGGTGGAGAAGTGGTACTGGAGAGGTTGTTTGCAGACCTGTAGGCTTTCATTTTCCTGCCTGTACTCAGACTCATAGCTGTGAGAGATGAGATCCAACACTGCCGTGTTGTCAACTTCACATCATGATTGCTTGGCTGAGCAGTCAAAGTTCACACAATTGTCCAAAATTACCTGTCATCCCAAAGACAAGATATGTGATTATCGGGGTCTTAATGAGTGCTTGCATAATTTGTGATGTAATTCAGAAATAATCAGTTATGTTTACTAGTGCATCTCAAAAAACAGAACAAATAATTTGTGTTCATAATTATATTCATGAAGAAAATATGTTACTGTAAGTAAACATTGTTTTGTTTTACTCTTAATCTATATGCTCTAGCTCATGAAAATTAGAAATACAGAATCTCAAATTTATTAAAAAAATAATTTTGAGTAAATTACCCATCAGACCATTACTTTTTTAAGCATTTTGAAAAGGCTTGAAATATGTCACTTTACATGTAATGAATATAAATATATAACAGTTTGAATTCAATTATAAACACACATTTTAAGGATATTCTGTACTTTTCAGAAAGTGTGTACTTAAGCAAAACCTGAATGTGTAAGTATGGACTTTGAGACAAGTCCTTCTTTAAAGTTAGAGGAAATCCAGAGAAATAAAAGGAAAAAAAAAACATTCTCTCAACATTCTGCCTCTTATGTTTTTTTAAGACTTTTAATTTATTATTTATATATTCTGTTTTTGAGCTGGAGATTTACACCTGGTTTCAGGAATAAAATCCCTTTAATAATGTTTATGTTACAGTAGGGCTCATACAGAGCATTGTATTCAAACTGGTCTAAACAGACCTCCAAGTTGGGCACAAATAGATTATGAGTTAAAGGGTCAAATGTAAAAAGGAAAATAAGTTATATGGCTGTTTTGTAAACATTTTTTTGCATCTTGAATTTTTTGAGAACGTTACTGAGTAATGTTGACTTACAAATATATTACATTAATACTAAACTGTGTTTTTGTATACATGCTGCAGCAATTTGCCTATTGACAATGTTCTCAATAAACAAATAGGGTCTTAGAAGATATAGAGAAAAAATCATCACATTAAAAGCTTGTCAATATTTGACTGTGTTAGGAATACAATGATTCATTAGAACATTAAAACCATGGTCCCTCTCCTGCTGCCAAAACAGCTCTGAGACATTGAGGTATGGACTCAACAAGACCTGTGTCCTGTGGTATCTCTTCTCCAAGTCTGGATCAGACTTGTTTGTCCAGCACATCCCACAGATGCTTGACTGTCTTGAGATTTTGAGGACAAGTCAACATGTTGAACTCCTTGTCATGTTCCTCAAACTATTCCTAAACATTTTTTGAAGTGTAGATAAAAGAGGCCACTGTCACTAAGAAATACCATTACAATGAATGAGTTGTACTTTATCTGTTTACATAGACGGTATAAGTCAAAGTAACGTCCAGATGAAAGCCAGGACTCATCACACCTCTGTGGATTTTCCTTCTTCTCATAGTGTGTCCTGGTCCCATCTCTTTCCAAGGTAAACATAACACACACACTGTAACTTTGGAGCCCATGACCCATTGACCCATAACTCACTGGTATAGCAGTTCGTGCTTGGACCACTTTTGATAGGTAACCACTGCAAATCAGAAAACTAGTTGCTTTGATCCTTTCAGTTGCACATTTTTCTTTCTTCCAACACATCAACTTCATGAGCTGACTGTTCAGTATATCCCACCTCTTGACAGATGTCAGCACAATGAGATCACTTCCCCTGTCAGTAGTTTTAATGTTGTGGCTGATTGGTCTTATAAAGGATGTTGGATTTGAGTGCATTGTGAGAGAGTTCAATATGAGTCTTCTTCACCCTGACTTTTCCAGACGACATGAAAGACCCTGAGTGGAAACAGGAAAAAAAATTGAACATTTTTTTAGTTGCTGAAAAAGATGTTAGGGTGAGGAGAACATGAACCATGAGAACAGGGCTGAGACTCTACTACAGCTATTCCAAAACTAAAAAAGAATTCAAAGAGAGGCGTAGCCATTGCCCTGACCTCAAACCCATTGAGGATCTGTTGCATAACGTGGAAATTGCAGTCCGCAAGCAATTTTCAGGCAACTTAAGGGAGCTGAAGCAAATCTGCCATGAAGAATAAGTGCACATTGTGTGCACCAAGGATAGAAAGTCCTTATGAAAAAATGCAAAGCTGTCATAGTGGGCCTTAATTGCTGAAGAAAAGCTCACCCACATCAGAAGTTCACTCAAAAACACTACTTGCATGATATGTATTTTCTTTACACAAATTTATGTGCGTCAGTCTACTGCTGGTTTACAATGTATGTTTATTTATTTATTTATTTTTACTTCTTTATGTAATCTGAAAATGACACTTTGAAGAAGATTGGACCAATAGAAATGCTTCAAACCTACTTCACATAAAACATTTTATGTTGATTTCCACTAAAAGACAAAATTTCATTAAAAGTCAATATTCAAGAAAATCAGCCAAAACTGGTGAGGACAGTGTGCTACATCAACACTGAAGTGGCTGTTTTTACAATTTGGACCTGCCCATCAAGCCCATCTCATTGTGACCCATGAAAAAAGCCTTCAATTTGGATTATTAGCAATATAATGGATTGTTACAAGTTCACTTTTGAGTCATAAGGTAAGTTGACTGTGCCAGTGAAGTAAAGTCAAGAATGGCCATGGGCCATTAATTTATCAGAATTGGTGAGTTGGTGATGGTCAAATTGACAAAGATGTGGAAAAGCAAGTCAATTAGCACCAACACCAAACTAAGACTGATGAAAGCCTTGGTCTGGCCAGTAGCTACATATGGATGTGAAGCCTGGACACTGTAGAAAGAGGAAGAAAGACGTATTCAGGCTTTTGAGAACAAGTGCATCAGGAAGTTGCTGAAGATCTCATGGATGAAGATAATGACCACTGAGCAAGTCTATGAGGTGCTAGAACTCAAAAGGAGTTACTGATGCACGTTAAATCCCACAAGTTACGTTACTTCGGTCATGTGATGAGGCATGCACATGAGAGCATTGAAGGAAGTGTTATGACTGGACTTGCGAAGGGAGTCCGAAGACGTGGAAGACCAAGAATAACCTGGATGGATAACATCAAGACGTGGACTGGATTATCAAGTGCTAGCCTGCTACAAGCAACCAGAGACAGATAGCATTGGAGAGAAGTGACTCGTCTGTGCAGCCTACCATCGCGAAGTGATGACGGCGTGTGACATGACATGACATGGTAAGTTGTTTGTTAGGGGTAGAACCTTTCTTTGTATGACATTACATTAGCATCACTTCAGGTGAGATTAGTGTTAATTTGCTAAAGGTAACTGTGTTTACAGTGTGTTTTGCTGAGAAAGTTTTGTTACATATTAGTTTTACAGTAGTTACTTTCTAATTCTTCTTAAGCACATTTCACCCAAAGTTGTTTTGGCAGCACAGCTACCCACAGTACAAATACCTGCAGCACCTGGCTTCTGCCATGTTTTCTTAACTGAGCAGATGGGGATGGGGGTGGAGTAATGGGACACTGAGGAGAGACTTATGAAATGATGGACATGAAATCAGTGTAAACACAGATGAGACCTCCACTGTGTACTGCAGTTTTATTTATAAATTGGTTCTCTCAGACATACAATACACTTGTGCTGAGGACATTGCTAAAGGATTTTTTGTTATAATTTTCAATGTATTTTATAGTTCATTTGTATAAGAAGGAAATAAAAAACTGAGTAATGTGCTTTTAATGGTTACACTACAATGGTAAACACTACAATGCCACATCAAAAATTTGAATATATGAATAGTTACACAGTTAAAAAAAATTATATATTTTATATTCATTACACACAAACACACTCACACACACACACAAACACACACATACATATATCATAGATGATTCTAACTGATAATCACATTGCATAACACAGTTGTAACCGGGGTAAGTTATGTAAAAAATAAAATTGCAGTATTACAGAGCTTACAAAGTAGCTGCTGAAAATTATTTCTGTGATTATTGTAGTGAGCAACAGTAAAACACAAAAAGATAAGTATGACTGAATGACTAAAAGAGAACAGAGTGTATTGACACTCATATTAACACAATGTATCTCTATTTTGTTCTACATTTTTAGCATGGCAGCTGCCTTTTACATTGTTAAAAACTGTCATAATGACTGGACCAACAAAATTTTGAATAGACTAAATTTACTTAGCATTACAGTTAATGTCCATCAAATTTTTTGCACAATACATAGATGTGGGTAAATGGAAATACTGCACCTGTAGTGTTAATTGTCCAGCTGTATGATCAGAGCTTCAAAGACTTCCAGTGTAATTAACTGACAAAAAAACTTGTGGAAGCTCTATATGTGCTAACTTGAATCTTATGAAAGTAAAACACTTATTGAAATGCATTGTAATGCTTTTATATTGTGTATAATTGTGTATCTTTCCTTCTTTCTATATATTAGTAATGGTTTTGTTTTAACTGTGTATGAACTGAAGAGTAGTTCGGACTCTAACCTGTCTGTAATATCTGAGATAATTCTCTTAATGGATAAGAGCATCTGCCAAATGCCATAAACATAAATGTAACTGGGATATATGCTGTTTAAAGTGCATGCATGTTCAAACATTTGACACCTGCTCAGCCAGCATTTCATCTGAATTCCTGCAGTTAGCATTCTTTCATGTTCTCAAAAGGCTTTACACTAAAAGATTGAGCACTGCTGTGAAGATTTGTTGCTATTCAGTCTCAAGAGCATTGGTGAGGTCAGGTTACTGATGTTGGATTGATTATTTCTGGATGACAAACAACACTCCAACTCATTCGATGTGTTGGATGGAACTTCATCGCTCCACAAAATGCAGTTCAACTGCCCCACAGCACTGGACTTTATACTCATACCTGAGGTTTGGCACTGAACATGGTGACCTTAGGCTCATCTGCAGCTGTTCCAGAGTGTTCCATTCGATTGGCAAGTTTTTTCTTTGGTAATCATACAAGTTTAATGTCATCATCTCAGTTGTATATGCATGTAGATGTGTTTTATGAATGGTGTTCTTGATTTGGCTAGCAAGCTTGTTTTGGTAGTGTTAACAATTGTAGTCCAAATCGTAAATGAGTATGAACTAGAATAGTTGGTGCAGGGGGTTGGGGGGGGGGGGGGTTGTACCC